>JARFNW010046399.1:0-14168 GCA_031763155.1 Dirona albolineata | reverse complement strand
CGCCGATTCCAGTTCCAGGTGGGCTAAAGCTGGATCCTTTATCTTTGTTGATGTTCTTTTCACAAACTGCGTAGAGGGGCTTGTAGAAAAACGCTCAAGTGCTTCTGAAAATTCTTGAAATGTGGAAAAACAAGAGTCACATTGAAAGGCCACCATTTTTCTAACGAACGGTCGCTTATTGTGCGAATAACCATACCAGTTATTCGCACAATCGTGTGAATAACCACTCCGATTATAATATTGATATTAGATGATATTACTACAGTCCACAGGGTCTACTAAGTTTTTAAAAGTCTAGACCCTATTTCTTAGTTCTAGCTATAACTTTATTAAAAGTAATAGTAATAGAGAGGGGCATTTTTTGAAATCCAAGGCCACTTGTGCAAAACATGACCATTTTAGTAGCGGGACAAAGAAAAAAACCTTAATGTGGTACTTTTGTAGAGAGCCTACCCTACTGCTTTTAAAAATGAACAAAAGATTGCCTGATTGACTTTCGGGATCCAAGAGAAACTTATCATCACAAATTTCAATGTATTTTCTAGATCATAATATTACAAAACAATGACTATAACTTATAACAATAGATCTTTGACTTTGAAACTCTGGTGAAGTTATTTATTTTTATAATTGAAAGGATTTCAATCATTGACTTTCTATTTATTAGTTTTTAATTGCAAATATTTTGGTGCTATACTATAGATATATAGTGTGCGCTTGACACCTTGGCCTTGTGATTTTTGTTCACAATACAATTATTACTCAAAATTCTATCATCACTATAATCTAAGCAAGCACGTCATCTGAACCCATACTAATAGTGTCGACAATGATAATATGTGTCTTTGACAATAATTTAGTATTTTATTTTAATTTGGTATCATTTCTGCTTCATCCCATTGCAACAAAATTGTGTATTTTATTCATTTAGTTTTTAGATAGAAACAAAAGATTGAATTGAAATGTTTAATTTTCAGTACAATGTCGGACAGTGAAGATAGCAACTTTTCTGGGAATGAAAGTGACGCAGGAGATGATAAAGCTGGCTCTGATGCTGAGGGCAGCGACAGAAATGATGGTAGTGATCGCAACGATGACAGTGACAAAGGGGATGACAGCGACAAAAATGTAGATAGTGATGGCGAGCAAGACGACTCTAAAAACGTTGACGATGAGGCAGAGGAAAGTGATGGGGATGGTGAAAAGGACGATGGAGACGAGGAACCAGAAGGAGAGGATCTTGTAGATGAGGAGGTAAATCTGAGTAATTTAAATTGCACATCTGTGTATGTTGTGCGTGTGTGAATGAATGCTTACATGTGTGGTCCAATTTATGTACACACGTAGATGAAGTGTCAATTGCTGAATGGGTAAAAATTCTGGTAGTGTTACCGATGTTGAGTCTTTAGTTAAGACTTTACATCTTTTATCTACATCCTCTCTTGACTCAGATGTTAATGAGTACCCAGCTCTAGGCAAATAATTTTTTATGTCTTAGAATTATTTATCGTACATTTTCCCTGAGATATTTTTTCTTAAATTTCATTCACAGTTATGTCATTTCATAAATGTTGTTTGATAATGTAAAACTATGATATAATAACCTTTTCCTACATAACGATATAATATACAAATAAGATTTTTGATCAATATTATACATTTCTGTAGGAATATGAGGAGGAAGAAGAAGAACACGATCGACCTCGCAAGAAAAAAAGAACTGGTGGTTTGGGTTTCATTATTGATGAAGCTGGTATGTATTGTGCTTTGTCTTTTTTAAATAAATTTACACAAGTTAAAAAAAGAATTAGATTGAATTAAGATCTACTTGGATCATAATGAATTGAAAGTGTAATTGATAAATTGATTTGAAATTAATTAAAAGAAACATCCCTTATGTATGAAACAAAAAAGAGGAAAGTTTATGAAAACATTATTTTTAACTTTATCACTCATCAATTGGTTTTTACATCAATATTCACAAGTAGTAGCACTGATTTGTTCTCTGAGGTTTTTCAGTGGCGATATACGCTCAAGTACTTTTTTTCTTCCTCCTGTGTGTATCCCTCCTCTTCCTATACCAAGGTTTGAAATTCAAAGAAAAAATTGTCGCATTGATCAGATTTTTAAAAAAATAGATGGCCATATTTAGATTCGTCTTCGCTGTTTGTGCTGCATTTTTCAATCATTGAGGTTTTTTTGTTTTCTCCAGATGTGGATGAGGATGATGAAGAAGATGATGTCGACTGGGAAGATGGTGCAGAGGAAATTATTGATCGCAAATCCACCTATGATGCAAGCGAGCGGGAAATCGAAAGTCATCAAAGGCTACGACACATTTGGGAGTAAGTCATATATATTTCAATTAATTTTTGTTTGTTTATATATAAAGATTTTCTCTTCCTTTTTTACATTTATTTTCATCCGCATATGTTAATTTCTTTTCCGTCTTCTCTCAGAGACGCTGCTGTTCTCCCTTTGCAGTCTACTTGACATCTCTCTCTCTCTCTCTCTCTCTCTCTCTCTCTCTCTCTCTCTCTCTCTCTCTTTGTCTCTCTCTGTGTGTGTGTGTGTGTCATAAAAAAATTGAATTACTATAATCTTTAACTTACAATTACTTTCTGTCTGCAGGAGTCAAAGGGAGGATGAAATAGAGCAGTACTACAGACAGAAATTTGGTGATGTCTCAACAGCCGAACGATTTGGTGAAGGAGAGGAAATGTCTGATGAAATCACCCAACAGGGAAGGTTGCCTGGTGTCAAGTAAGTGAAATATGATGATACAGACAGTTACTAAACAATTTCATTAGAAAAAGTATAAAAAGTTTGTAATATTATTTACTCAATAATTCAAAAAGAGGTACCACTGAAAACCAAACCGCTGAGAGGCGCTGCTTCTACGATTTTATGCTTTGCCCCATGTTAATTTTCAGGCTGGTCAAATGATGAAGGCTGTAGCTTTGAATAAAGTTTTTTTGTCTTCTTTTTATTATTGTTGTTATTATTAGTGTTATTATTGATATTATTTTTATTATTATTTAGAGTTATTATTTAAATTGTATTCCGTTTTAAAACGTTATACAAGCTATATTATATCATACAACTTCGCTTCCATCAAACTACAAAAACTATGTACTATTAGGTCCTGTTACCCTTGTGGCCACTCCCCAGTTACAGCACACCTGGGAGCTACCACCTGGGCCAATTTTCATAAGATGATTCTGACTCTGACAAAATATTTTGTTACATTTTTATTTCAGAGATCCCAACATGTGGGTGGTTAAATGTAGAATGGGAGAGGAAAAATCGACAGCAGTTCATCTCATGAGGAAGATGATCACTTTCCAATACACAGAAGATGTAAGTTAAGTGTCGGGCTTTGGGAGTTAACAATATTTTTAATTTTTTTTCTCCCAGCCAATTTCATCTATCTTGTGTTTAAAGTTTAAAGTGTCAATAAAAGTTGATATTTTTTTTCTTCTCCATTCTACATAAAAAGTTTCTCTTCAGATACATAACATGCCGAATGTACAAGTTTCACTCTTTTTGAGTATGACACACAGTATATATATATAGACTTAGAACCTGAAATATATGTTGTTGATTTATTTTGTTCGTGTAAGTGTAAGCAAACAATAAAATACTTCTCTTTTTTATTTTTAAAAGAATGTTTATAGATTGTCTGTTTACTCCAATATTATATCCGCAGCATTTTTAAAAGAATGTTTATAGATTGTCTGTTTACTCCAATATGATATCCGCAGCCTCTTCAAATCAAGTCTGTGGTGGCCAAAGAGGGGTTGAAGGGATACATATACGTAGAGGCCTTCAAACAGACTCACGTCAAGCAAGCCATTGAGGGTATCGGCAATCTCAGAATGGGCTACTACAAACAACAGGTGAAAACTTCAATCCATTTCTTTTCTTTTTTTTATTTTATCTTGTGGTTTTTATAACGAAATCATTAATTTATCACAACTGCACTTGGTCTTACGCTTTCAGATACAATCCTCAAAGAAAATGTGTTGATTGGTGTTTTTGAATGTTACCTAGGCCAGTTGGGGGTCTTGTTTCGTTTGAATCTTTTGGTTTTGTTTGCTTTGTTTTTTGTTGTTGAACGTATATATTTATTTAATTTATTTTAACATAAGTTGCTTCTTTCTCCCCGTTGTAGATGGTCCCGATTAAAGAAATGACAGATGTTCTGAAGGTAGTGAAAGAAACGGCAAATCTCAAACCCAAAGCTTGGGTCAGACTGAAGAGGGGTATTTTCAAAGATGATTTGGCACAGGTAACCCATTGAATTGTTCAGTTTGTTTTTGTTTTTTGGAATTGATTTAAGTTACCTTTTTCTTGGATTGTGGTAGAATTAAATTATCAAATGCAAAAATCACCAAGCTTTGCAAGTGTGAATGTTAAGCAGGTTTGCTTATACTTTTTTTGTTGTGATGATAGGTTGTTCAAAATTGATCAACATTTTCATTAAAACAAGAGAGCTAGGTGAAGTTTGTGAAAATGATTACGCCCCCAAGTCTTTTCTAGTTGATCATGAAAAATATTTTCAAAAGCATTAATTGTTTTGACTGCAATTCGATTAAATCAAGTCCTCATTTTGTAGAAACTGTTCACTTGCAATTAGTTTTCTCACGCGTCATTTGCAAATCTCTTTAATTTAGAAACAAATTAAATTAATTGGCTTTTTATTTTTGATGACGTTTTTGTGTCTTGATGATAATGCAAATTTTGATATTTATTCTCCCCATCGCAGGTAGATTATGTGGAACCGTCACAAAATATTGTCCATTTGAAGTTGCTTCCTCGTGTTGATTACACTCGTCCTCGTGGGGTCATGAGGAATTCTGCCAACCAGGAGCAACAGAAGAAGAGAAAACGTCGTCCCGTGCAGAAGCTCTTTGATGTTGATACGATCAGGTAAAGTCAGTTTCATCTCAATTAAACAAGCTTTCATGGAGAGAAAGAGAGAAATTTCCAACAAGTCCTATTGCAAATACGTAGTCTTCAACTAAGAGGTGTCGCCATACAATTTTTCAAAAGAAATGTATGTAAAATTTTGGAAAACTTAACTTTTTGTGCTGCCATGAATTAATTGTGGCCTGTTTCTCTAATATCTAAATTGTATTTGAATTGTCTCTTAATTTAACTTTGATTCACTATATTTGAATGATGTTTTTGAAGCCCAATTCTTTCGTTTTATATTTTAAGGGGGAAAAGTCAATTATTGTATATTACATATATATATATATATATATATGTGTGTGTGTATAAATATAATTATATCTATATATATTGTATAAATATTGTTTCTCATTTTAGACAAATCGGAGGTGAAGTGACATCTGATGGAGATTTTCTCATCTTTGAGGGAAACCGATACAACCGCAAAGGCTTTTTGTTCAAGGGTTTTGCCATGTCTGCAATTGTAAGTGTACTCCCATCTTTTGAATTGATTTTTTGTCAAACAACGAATGTACTGGTACTTTGCCTGTCTGTAAACTTATTCTCTAAAAACAACACTTATATATATTGAATGATAACATCTGATTTGCTGATTAACTAACGCATATTCTTTTTGACCAATTGATTTCTTTTTTTCTCTCCTTTTTTTAAATAGTTAGCTGAAGGCATCAAGCCAACCCTTGCCGAATTGGAAAAGTTTGAAGATCAGCCTGAGGGAATGGAAGTGGAGCGTATCCTTGACTCTTTTTTGGTTATATTTTGATCATTTTTATTAGACACACATTGATAGTTCAGTTTTGTAATTATAAATATAAGAAGAGGTGTTGGGTCAAGAGGAGTGTAATTTACTAAGGGTTCAAATATTTTGCTCATCCATTTGCTTTATGTCTGTAAATATGTCCCCTTGATTTTGTCATTACTAAATAATCTTTGTATACAATATTGTGAGCTGCACTTGTCACTTTTTAACTTGGTTTAAGTGTGTGTATATATATATATATGAATGTAATTACATCAGCATCGTGAATCACCTTGACCTTGAATTCAGTGGTGCCGGAGAAATCAGACAATGAAATCAAGCACACCTTGGTGCCTGGTGATGCGGTGGTGGTCGCGGAGGGAGGCTTGCAGAACCTGCAGGGTAAAGTCATCAAAGTGGACGGAAATAAGATCACAATGATGCCCAAGCATGAGGACCTCAAGGTGAGTGATAAGGGCTAGCTGGGGTGTGGAACTGACGGTGGCGTAAAATTACTCAACCTTGTTTTATTCCTTTCTATTTAGAGTGGTTTCGTTAGTTTTTTTAGTCTTTTTTTTATTTTGGTCGGTAGGACACCGAAGTGAAGTGTTTAAGTCAAAGAATAAGACTTTTGCGTCTTTTGTTTATAATGGCTTGCTTGGTTTCAAACATGTAAACGGTCTTATATGGCATGCACTATCCTAATTTCTAGGCAATAATGTTGTTTTCAATTTAAAAATAAATACTGGATGGCGTGATAGCTTTCTTTAAAGCTGAATGGAACCGTTCTATAGAAAATGTTGATATTTCATTTTGCATTAAATGAATGCAAAAAAAGATAATGGTATGGCGTTAAATGTAAAACAACCCTATCAACTATTGTTGGTTGCTTTACACTTGAGGCTATACCAATAACATTTTATTATATATTTTGTCATTCCTTTTAATTGGATTTATTAACTTCTGGCATTACATTATTTTGCAAAAGTTAATTTGAAGGAGATGACATTAAATGATAAGTGATATCGATGGGCCATTCTCTTGCACTTCGTCCATGGCCCAATGTGTTAAAAATTAATAAAAATCAGAAAAGTGATTCAGGATCAGAAAAAAGTCAAAAATGATGGGATTTTTAGGAAAGTAAATTATTATGTTAGCGCCAACCTTAGTGTCTTAGTGTCAGTCAATTGACTGACAAATTAAGCTGTCTGCCTCATTTATACTTACACGGCCTAATGACATTTTCTCTTTTCTTGTTTGATTTGGTTGGGTTTTTTTATTTTCTTCTCGTTTTCATGCAACTTTTACTGATATGGGATCACATCATTATGAGGAAAAGATAGAAATAGAGTAATGGTATGTCATTCATGTACCATGAAACACACTCAGAGGTAATAATAACAACAATGTAAAAATGTTCATGTCTATGACTGATAAATATGTTTTGTGAATATCAAAATACTTTTTTTTTTCCTCCTTTAGGATCCTTTGGAGTTTCCTTACACTGAGCTCAAAAAGTATTTCAAGATGGGTGACCATGTAAAAGTGATTGCTGGACGTTACGAAGGTGATACAGGTCTTATCGTACGAGTGGAGGATAACGTCATCGTCTTGTTTTCTGATTTGACCATGCATGAGGTAAACTTTGCTCCATCATTATTTATGAATTGATTGTTTCAATTAGAATTATTGATTTTTATCTTTTTACGGTAACTTAAATCATTAAAAAAACCAAAACAAAACCAAACTGAACAATGCAATGGGTTACCTGTGCCTAATCATCTTTGAAGATTCCCCTCTTCAGTCTTACCCAAGCTTTGGGTTTGAGATTTGCCGTTTCTTTCACTACCTTCAGAACATCTGTCATTTCTTTGTTCGGGACCATCGTTTTTGTGTCACCCTTGACAACTTAAGAAAATATATTGTCTGTGAAAATGCCAAACCTCACATTGATATAGATTTATTTTATTTTTTTCTCCTTTCCTTATCATTAAGGTGTTTATTAATAAAATGTATATCCAATCTATTGAAAGCCAATTACTGAATGTGTAATTGAATGTAGGTTGTATACAGCCACAAAACTCATGGGCTTATATGATAATATGTATTTGATTTTTAATGGTGATGAGGTTTGTCTGTATGTCGTTGCATGCAAAAACACATGTATAATGTAAATATATATATGTCTATGACTTGCCGGTTCATTTCAGTTGAAAGTTCTCCCCAAAGACATCCAGTTGTGTGCCGACATGGCAACAGGTGTGGATTCTTTGGGACAGTTTCAATTTGGAGACCTTGTTCTTCTTGAGTAAGTTTTAATTAATACCTGTGACCCTAGTCATATGAAATCAAAAGAATAAAAAGATTAAAACCAGGAAATTTCCATCACTTTTCTCTTTTATTTAACCTGATGACAATGTGGATCGTATTTGATCGATGTTTTGTTTTGTTTGTTAACTCAAAACCCCTCCCTGCATGTTTTTATTTAAATGTATCCTTTATTAGTCGCACAAAATATTTTTAGCACGGCCGGCATTTGCGGTAACATTTCATCAAACGATTAATTGTGCAGTCAATACTAAAACAACTGCATCAATCACTGCTCTAAGGAACCTGACTCCAGAATTTCTGTCAAATGAGTATGTAGACCTATTGCACTGAGTTTATATCTGCTTTATTTCCTAGAACATGCTGTTAAATTGCTGTTAATTTAAGATTACTTGTTCACAGAGGCTTTTATGTCATGTGCATAGGTTCAATATTCATAATCATAATATTAACGCAACATTCATCTTTCAGTGTGATATTATTATAGTAACTAATGCTATTTTTCCACGTTTAGTCCACAGACTGTAGGATGTATCGTGCGACTGGAGAAGGAAAACTTTCAGGTCCTCAGTATGCACAACAAGGTGAGACAAGCACAGTCGACTTTTCCCTTTTGATTTATCTATTGTATTTATTTATGTATTTAAGAGCCTGTTCAACGGGGTGAAGCGCTATAGAAATGCTCTCTATTATTATGAATGTGAATATATGATATGCTTTTAACTTCTACGTCAAGTCAGTAATAGGACTGTTCAATAATCAATTTGTGATGAAAAGTTTGACATGATTTCTCCTCCTGCGTCCTTCCTCAGGTGACCAATGTAAAACCCCAGTCCATTACAAGGAAAAAAGACACACGGAATGCTGTGTCCCTGGACTCTGAGAACAACAACGTACAAACGAAAGACATCGTCAATGTCATTGAAGGTCCCCATTCTGTAGGTTATTATTGATGACATTCGGTTTGAGATGGTATAACTTTTCACTGGTTTCCATCATTTTGTATTTTGACAATTTTTTTGGGATTTTTTAAAGAAACAAAAACTTTGCTCTTGGTTTGTTTATGGTCTTGGTTTTAGTTTTATTTAGTGGAAAATATGTCATGTGTAGTTGGTGGGCATTTCTTATTCAGTCCCTGTTCATACTTGTAGTCGCAATCCCAGACAGGCTGGGGACGTTGGTGACTAGTTAGAGCTGCAAACTGAATGGATTTAGAATATTATATGACAAACAGTTCTATTGACTGTCTTGATACCTTTTACATTGGTCATAGGGCTGGTAGCTACTCTATACTGTAGAGAGATGGCAAATACTGAATGGATTTAGAATATTATGTGACAAACAGTTTTATTGACTGTCTTGATACCTTTTACATTGGTCATCATAGGGCTGGTAGCTACCCTATACTGTAGAGAGATGGCAAATAGGACTTGATCATAAATATTTACCTTTGATCATCACAAACAGTCCACATATTTATGAAAATGTTTCGATGCTCGGCCATCGGCATGAAACATCAGCATGTTGACTGTGAAGTCTAGCAAAAAAAATACAAATCCATATGAAGGCATCGTTAATTATCACCCACAGCCTAAATTCTTGCCTGAGTTCTGTGGATGGGTTACTCAGGACAAGCAGATGATTAGCCCAGCGTGCCAATACCTGGAAGAAACAATATTAGAGATGATAGAAAAGAGGGGCGTGTAGGTATTTGGATGCAAAGAGGAAGACTCCAGAGATCAATTGCGAAAGTTCGTCCGCACTTAACCTTACACCGAAAGGTAGAAAGGAAATTGATAAAGAAAGAAAGCCAATATCTATGAATGGAAAATTCTTTTGAACATTTAGATAACACTCTTCCCAAGTTCAGGCCATACAGTACAATGTGTTCTGTTGTTCTAGTGTAGTAGTACATATTTATTAACAAATTATATGAACTTACCAACAAAGGGGTGAGTTCAGGGTGTAGCAAGACTTGGCATTTCATTTTTAGAAAGATTTGTGTTATTCCCTTTTTTTTCTTTCTTAGAAATATCTGATCTAATCATTTTTAAAAAGAAGAAAAAAAGTAAAGTCCTTTCGGGTCTTTATGCCCATAGAGCCATTTGACTTAATAATTCACCATTATTTCTTGACTATATTATTTCAGGGGAGAGCTGGAGAAATCATGCATTTGTATCGCAACTTTGCATTCCTGATGTCCCGTAAGATGACAGAAAACGGAGGATATTTCGTCTGCAGAACTCGTCACTTGGTGCTGGCCGGTGGTGGCAAAGTAATTAACAAATTTTCCATTTGAAATTCTATTTGTCGTATTGTTATTTCAGGATGAGGATGTGTAGAGATATTATTTCCTCCCCAAGGTGCTAAGCTGCCACCCTTGTGGGTTTTGGTCTTGTGTTAAACCATGAAATCTAAATTATTTGAATCTTATCTCTATTATATTTTCTTGTCTTCTGAATTTCAACATGAGCTTTATAAGATTTTTGTTGAGTGGAATTTACTAAGATCTCAACAGGTCGGTCGACTATCATTTATTTAAGCCTGCAAATGTTTTCAGGTGAATTCTGGCTTTCTCACAAAGTTCTTTCAACTATCATAGTATTGTTTTTGTTTTGTATAATAATAACAATTTCGAAATTTAAGGTCTAAATACTAGATTTGATTTAGTATTTCCTGCAGTCTTTTTTTTTTTTTTTTTTTTCAATTTCTTTTTTATTAAAGAATTATAGAAACATGGGGGGAAAAAATTATTAACTGAATAATAAAAACCCTTGTGTTTTGTTTTTGTTAAATCTGCCCTTTGTCCTTTGCAGCAAAACAACACCACAGGCTCCTTTGGAGGATTTGCCCCAATGTCACCACGAATCTCCAGCCCTGCGCATCCCAGTGGTGGGGACAGAGGACGAGGACGGGGTGGGGGAGCAGGAGGAGTTGGCCGAGGAGGAGGTGGAGGTGGTATGTCCAAGCGGGACAGGGAGATCATTGGACAGACTGTACGCATCACACAAGGGCCCTTTAAAGGTAAGTGGGGGGTGGGACAGTTTGCGGCGTAATCGTCTCTCAAAGATATTGCCAGGGACCGTAAGTTGAAGTGGGCATTCACCACAGAGGTGAAGGGGTCGGTCGAGGCTGTAAAATCAGATTACGTTATTGGTTACTTATTCCACTGCGTCTAAATACCTTCACCAGTAAATTGGACAACAATGTTGCTGCTATGAGCAACGTTTTAGATACCTAGTGACTACTTAATTGTATACAGGTTGTGATGATAGTTGTAAAACGAGAAGACACACCCCTGGATGTTAATCTGCTCTTTTCTAACATATGAAGATGTTGGCTTTGTTTCTAGGCTACATTGGTATTGTCAAGGATGCTACAGAGAGTACAGCCCGTATTGAACTGCATTCCAGCTGCAAGACAATCTCTGTGGACAGGACTCGTCTTCTCAGTCTCAAGTATGTTGGGGTTTTTTGGGGTTTTTTACCGTCATTTTTGTTGCAAAGATTTATTCCGAGTTGCCACGGGCATAAATATTTTTTAATAAGGACTGATTTTTTTTTTTTATCTGAATATTTTGGGGGTTTTTTAAAGGGGGCAGTATATTATTGAAGAGTTATGAGGTCAGGATGACCTTTTTTACTCATTGGATGCTGCCTTGCCCTTTTTATGTAGCCACAAAACGTCCGTCACCAAGATCAATGGTATCTTTGTCTTTGTGAATAGGTATTAAGACTTGTGAATTAATGTTGTTGTATTGCTTTTTAAATTTTCTGTACAGTGGCCCCAAGCCAGCTGGTGGGCAAACTTCTACATACGGAGGACGCACTCCCAGCTATGGAGGTCAAACACCCAGCTATGGAGGGCAGACACCATTGCACGGATCTCGTACACCTATGTATGGATCTCAAACGCCACTCCATGATGGATCTCGCACTCCTCATTACGGAGGAATGACGCCATCACATGACGGTAGTCGAACTCCCAGCGGTGGAGGTAGCAGTGTATGGAATCCGACAAGCCCCAGGTACATTATGTTTCGTTTGATTGTTTTTGATTTTGTTTATTAATGATAATATTGAATATCATTTTTATTTTTATATATATAAATAGTGCTTATCCGCGATCATCACAGTGCTCTAAGCCATTTACAGAAGCACATTTTCCCCGGGGAAGCAACAGATCGGAACATTCAACACTACTTAATACGCCACACGCTGCCTTATAGGTGCGAATGCAATTTTTGAATAAGGACAGCGCTGCTTGCAACCGAGTGAATAATATTTAAATTAAGGACATAGTAGATTTTACTACACATTGTTCAATATTGCTGAGATTTTGCGTAGTTTACTTAATTACTTTGGGAAAACTTTGACAGGTTTTATGGACAATGTGTGATATTTTCACCCTTTGACCATGTCGTCCCACAGGTAAAATGTGTGCGTGAGTGTAATTGATTAAACCCAAGTTGGCAAATTCAAATAGGACAATGCCAGACATTGAAATTGAAATTTTCCTGGAAGACACGAGAACACAGCTGAGCTGGGACTTGAACCTACCGTGTGTTTCTTTGTCTTAGGTGTCAAGCTTCTTACCTTCCAGATTGCCAAGGACGATTTTTTTAAAATTGTATTTTGTTCAATGTTTTGTGAATATATTATAATTCCTGAGAAGAAGAAAAAAATTATTATTTTTTAAGGCTACAATTTTATCAAATTACACAATTTTCTCTGGTTACGTCTGTAACTCTGATGCCTACTATCTGCATTGTGAAAAAAAAGTTGTTCGTCTTTTCAGAGGCTTGCGATTATATATGTCAAGATTTTCTTCACACTTCTCGCTTCCCCGCTGTACATTTTTCATATTATATTATAACTCATTCCAATTTTTTTCCTTTCCTTGTCAAACTAGGGTCAATGACTTTGACTACAACTACGAGGACTCACCGTCTCAAGGGGATTTCGGAGGCAGCACCCCTAACCCTGCCACTCCTGGATACCAGGCCGACTCCCCCATGGGACCGTACACACCTCAGACTCCTGGCAGTTCTTACTCCCCTTACCCTGCACCTTCACCGGGAGGTTTCGAAGGTTAGCATGTCTGTCAATGATAATAATTTAAAAATAAATAAGAGAGGCGCATATCTAATTCGTTCGGGTCATTCATTCCGTGATGGAGACAGGACAGGTTTGGACCCCCCCCCTGTTTTGTTTTTTCTGGGGTTTTTTCTTCGTCTATTGTTTTTTTTTTGGTTTTTTTATTAATCGTAATATGTGATTCAGTTTTCCCAACCAAGTTATAAAGACTATTCATTTAAGATGTACCTACTCTTTCTTCTCTTTATAAATTTTGATACAACCGAAAGACAAAAGACAGGATGATAATGGTTGTTAGTTTCAAAGTGCCTTTTTTTGTTTTTCTTTTTGGTTGTGTTTTTTTTGTGTTGTGTTTTTCTTTTCTTTTTTCCCTCCACACCATTACCTATGTCTTTGTGTACCTACCACCAGCTCAAAGTCCAGGCTACATGGGTACCCCTAGTCCTGCCGGCTTGTCCAGCCCCTCTCCAGCTAGTTTTGACGGCAGCCCCTCCCCCATGGGATACAGCCCCATGACCCCGGGGGCCCCCTTCACACCACAGACGCCTGGAGCTGGTAAGAAATCAATGTCTCATGCATAACCCTCTAGCGCCCAATGGTACTGTAGATTTCCGAGGTAGAACAATGCTTTTTCCTTTTTTTTGTAAAACACTAAGAATGGGAGATATTGCTCCAGCTTTATTTTTAATGTCAAAACTTTCATTTAATCATTGTCAGTATGTGCCATGTTAGTTTGCACGTTGGGCAGATGAGGAACAAAAATAAAAACGATGTGCCAACTTTGGCACTAGAGGGATATGCAAAGCACTAGTACTGGTACTAGTGTAACATCCAATGTTGGAAAATGGTAACTTTTTCTAACTTAGAATTTTATAGGACTCCATCTGACTCACCTCGCCACATCATCACTTTGTGTCCACTGATGACTCACAATCTCAAATTGCCTGCCCCCTCCCTCTCTCTCTGTCTCTCTCTCTCTCTCTCTCTCTCTCTCTCTCTCTCTCTCTCTCTCTCTCTCTCTCTCTCTC
>JARFNW010046288.1:0-14170 GCA_031763155.1 Dirona albolineata | reverse complement strand
CTCTCTCTCTCTCTCTCTCTCTCTCTCTGTGTTATTAACTTTAAAGAGAGTGCAAAGTTGAAAGCAAATTGAATATGTATATATATATATATATATATATATATATATATACATGATCCAATTATTGTTTGATTGCTGCAAAGTGAATTATAGTTTGGGCTTCATATAGTATAAAATGTATAATATTGGCCCAGGTGGCAGATCCCAGTTGCCCTGTAACTGATGAGTAACAACTAGGGAAACAGCAAAGCCCTGAATGGTAAAATTGGTGGACCTCATAGTATATTATTATCCAATTTATTGGGAAACGTGTTTGGATGCAGTGGGCTCATCACCTGCTTGTCTTATATTCTTGATGGAGAGTCTTTCTAGCTACGTGTTAGGTGGTGAGTGTTGTTGTCCTCATTAACATTTGTCATTTTTACCTTTCAGAGATTGACGTCTTGCTCACCCAAGTACTGCTTTGTACAGTATATAGGGAACTCGATAAACAAACATATGGAATATAATATAACAAACTTTTTAGCCTTGGCTGAACAATCATAAAACATGATAGTAACAGGCGGGTGAACATTTTGTATGTGGAGTGGGCTTTTTCACAATGTGCTTTGTTTTTCAATCATGTTATTTTGTCCCCACAGGCATTGACCTACCAGATTACCAGTTCACTGAGTCATCAGCTGGATCCCACAAGTGCACATTGGAGTAAGAAGTCAATTATGACATCTTTTTTTCCTTCTGTTTTACCACCATGCAAAGTAAATGTCTTGAGCTTTGAACTTTGTTAAATTTTTTTCCCTTTAATGAATGTTTTTCCTGAGAAATTTTCTTTTATATTATCAAGGCCTTAGTATTATATTAAAAACTAGAATGCATACATACGGAATGAATATTGTCTTTTCTCACATCTGATTCCAGTCTCCCTATAAATTAGGCTTCAGTTGTATAACTTAACACATTTTTTCCCCCCCAGGATTCCAGTGGATGGACCCAACGGGGAGGAGCTGATGGCAGAGGCTGTCGTGTCGGGCAAAAAGAAGGATGCTGTTGTTGCCTGTGCCTTGGAGGCGTGCCGCCTGTTGGATAAATTAGGCATGCTTCGATCGTCAACCCATGGTAGATAACATCTTTAGGAATGCTTTGCAAGCATGTATATATCATAATCATATCGCACATGTTCATGTCTGGGTGCTTGTGTCTTATCAGGCCAAGCAAAAGATTATAGGTTGGAAGCGTAAGTACAAAGTTCAGGTCATTCTGACATAGAAGAGATAGATGAAGATAGGGAGGATGGAGAGTGTGAGGTCAGAAATTAGATAAAGATTATTGGAATTATTTGTTAACGATTATATGGATAAAGAAAAGTTCTGTTCTCTGTTAAAGTAGTTGACATGAAACATTTCTGTCACATTTGATACATTGAATATAAATCCTTGCCTTAAAGTACAAAAGATTCTTTCGCCTCTGATTTCTGGATACCGTTACCCAGTAACAGGCTGGCCAAAGGTCCATCTGGAAGATTTTTAGTGAAAAAGAAATTGGGAAATGAATAAAATGCGGGAGGCAGCACATTCCATTTTTGGTCATGTGATGAGGTCAATTATAAGATGCAATGTCTTGTGTTTTCATATAGATTGAAATCTTTGTCTGTTATATATTTTAATTTTATTTTTTTGTTTTGTATTTTTGTTTGTTATCACTTATGTCATTTAAAGTTTATCGTATTGTCAATACTTTTTAACCAGTTGTGATGTGAGAGATTTAAACCTCTCCATTTAAACATTTCACTCTCAAATGCAGTGGTAAAAAAAAACCCCAAAAACATGTCAGGAACACCCTGGTGGATTTTTTGGGGGGTTAAAAAGTGCTTTCGCTGAAAATCAATTTATTAAAAAATGCAAGGAGTTGTTGATAGATCCACCGAGTGGGAGATGAGCAATAGTTTAACAATAACAACTAACAAAAAGTTTTTTCAATGACAATATTAGTAATAATAGCAGCAGAAGTAGTTGATGTTGTTGCTTGCAGTAGATAAAAAGATACCAAGAGGTTGTAGTTGCATCGTCACCGCCAGCAAACGAAGAGTAGTAATGATGTAGGTTGGGATAGAGGCTTATTTCATTTACTATCAGTCTGTACAAGTTTCATTTACACAAGTCAATTACAAGTATTGCCCAGGTGGCAACTCCCAGTTGTCCTGTAACTGAAGAGTAACCACTGGGGTTACAACAAATTGTTTATCAGTAAAATGTATGGACCGCATGGCACATACATTGTTGTCCTATTTACTGGCAAAAATGGTTGGACGCGGTGGGCTCATCACCTGCTTGTCTTTAATTTCTGATGCAGAGACTTTCTAGCCTTGTGTAAGGTGATGAGTGGTGTTAGTCCTCGTTATCATTTGGATTTACTTCCATTTACACCCATGTACACCCTACATAGCTTGGCACATGGCTGGCCCCTACACTGCTTTCTTTGTTATGAAGAGGACTCAATAAACAAACAATTACCATTATGACTATGACTGCCTTAGATTCGTTTTCCTGTATTTGAGGGTTGTGAATAGACAATATAGATCATGATTGTTTTCATACAAATGAATATTTCCTTCGTCTACAGAAAAAAGAAAAAGAAAGCAGAGAAATTGGGAGGATAACGATTACTATGACAGCGATGAAGACACGTTTTTGGACAGGACTGGAACTATTGAAAAGAAAAGAACGATGCGAATGAAGAAAGCAGGAAAAGAGAGTGCAGAAACCTATGACAGCCTGGTAAATGGTGTTTCTTTCTATTTAAAGTGATGTCGTCCTTTGTTGGACTTAGTAGGCCTTCCCCATCTCTCTCTGCTTCTCTCACTCAATCATTTAGTTTGACATCTTATATAAGTTGTTGCATTTGATGTATGATGTATGTCTGTACTATTCAATTGAACTGGATTTGAATTATTGTTCTCATGCTAAAATATTTTAATGTTAAGTCTCCATTTTTGCTTTAATGAATAATGTGATGGGTTTTTTTTCTCCTGGAATAGATGTTGAAGTATAACAAAGTGACAGGACAAATACAAGAAATAGAGGCAAAGCTGGAAAAAGCTAAAGCAGGTAAAAATACAATTTTTAAAATATTTTAAAGCTTGACGACATAAACCTATTCTATTATCTTATGTAGCATAAAAATGGCAGTCTTTGTCTCTCAAGCTGTAGGCTATGTGCTTCCTAATGATAAAACTTGGCAAATATATCTTGTGCATGTTCTTTTCAAAATACAAAGTATTTTTTTTTTTGTATAGAAAATTTTTATAACTTGCATTTTATTCAAATGTGATCAGATTCGGAGGCTTTGGCCAACGAGGAGATGGATGAGTTGGAGGCTTACATGGTGTCCATCAAGTCAGGCGTTATGGACTCAAAGACTCGATTACAGCTCAAGGGGGAACTTATACGCTTAAAAATGGACGAACAGAGTCTACGCCGTCTTGTGAATATCGCTAAACCGGCTACTTTACCTCCCTTAAAACCTTTGTAAGTTTTGATTTTTCCTGTAAATGTTTCAGTATGAATCGTCAATACATTTTTTCTTTGTGTTATCAAAGTATGTAACAAGGTGGATTGTTTACAATTAGTAAGCTTTGTTCTTCTTGTAGTGAGCTGTATATATTTCTGAACCTTTTGATAAAAAATTGTGGTTACTTTTATGTGTCCAACTTTTTAAAAAAGATTTGTTTCTGAAATATCCTCTGCAATGAGGTAAGAAAATAAGTGTTTTTAATATATGACAATGTGATAGTGAAAGAATGAGAGCATTGATATAACAGTTTCTGATATAAGAACATGCAGAACAATGAAGGCACCTATTTCCTGACAGTAAAAGTATCTGTTTCATGTGTTAGTGTCTGAATTTTAAATAACACATACTTTTCAGCTCTTTGAAGGAATGTTTTGCTTTTGAAAAAAAAACCAAACATGCTTTCTACTGCTCTTTCATAGGAATAGTGTAGTCTTTAGTCTCCCATTGAAAATACTTTCTTTAGTTACCACATGGCAACTTTATTTTTGTCTCAGAGCTTCAAGATCTTCTGGAGAGAAAGTATCAGTCACTGAGAAACTTTCCAACAAACTGCAGCATCTTCAGCAACAAAAGCAGTTGAAAAAGAAACTATTGCCTGAGAAAGTGAGTGAAAGTCTTTTCCTGTTGATACGATGCATGATCATACTCATATACTTTGCAATTTTTAATCATATTGAATAAATTCAAAGGACAGCATCACATACTTTTTGCTGGTTATAAAAAGTATACATGAGACAAAAACCAATAAACAGTTTCAAGAAAGGGTAATAATTCATCCAAATGATCATCTACATTTTAAACAATGTTTTAAACAATTTGTTTTCAATTTCCTTAGCACACTGTGATGGACATGAAACCTGACGAGTATGAGGAAGATGATGAGGATGAAGGCCAAAGTGGCAAAGCCGAAAATAAAGAGATTCGCTTGAAGGAAGAAAGTCAAAGTCATAAATCTGCTCTGGAAAGAATATCACCTGAAAACTTGCCATCAGAAAAGAAAGATTCCACACTCAATAAAAGTCGTACTAAAATTCATTCCGAATCTTTGGATGACCAAACAGAAAGGCCCAAGTCAAAAAAATCCTCACAATACTTTTCAACGTCTGCAGCATTAGGTTTGTTTGTTTTAATTATTTGTTTCTATTTATATACAAGAGTGTTTTGACCGGCCACAAATCCACCCTCTAACAGGGAACAAGGTAAGGCATGCAAGTTTCTGAAATAGGTGCATGCGCCCACACAACTATGCCAGTCTGATCTGTACCACAGAGCCGAGATTAAAGATTGGTTAAATATTTTTATAACCAGCAGGTTGTCCACCTGGTCTTGAAACGTTTAATGATACCATGAGACATTCTCTTTTGTGATGTTATCTCCTGTTGGATGCAATCTTAAAGGGGGGGGGGGGGGGGGTGTTCTTTATAGTGTCTACGTTGAACTTAGAAGAAAAGAATATTATTCAATGAATAACCGGCTGGGATTTAAAACACATTTCAGAAGGAAAGTAGAGCATACTAAACTAAACATATTAACATGATATTGAATTTTCCAAAGTAGGTTATGAAAAAGAATAACCTCTTGCCCTTGCTTCCTCGATTCAAGTTATTAATGTCCTAAGTCTTTGTGTTTGTTTGTTTAGAAACCATGGACCAGCACAGGCAATCTACAAAATTTTCTCAGGCTCCTCAGTCACAAACACAGGTGAATCTGGACACCTTGGACCCCAAGTTTGAAACGTGGCTCCCTCCTAAAGGTATTTAAATCTATTTCATTCATCTTTTAAAAACAAATTTTGATAAATATTATCAGCGTGAACTGGCTTCAGTTCAGGTTACTGGCTTTAGCTTATTATTTACTGGATTGTACCTGGTGTAAGATTTTTATAAAGGAGGAGGAAAAAGTGAAAAAGAAAGAGAATGGTATGAGGAATTGGTTATTCTGAATCTGATGTAATGAAGTTCATCTTTGAAAAGATCAAGTAGGCCTACACACCTCACTGCCAGGGGAGGGTTTGGTTGACCTGTCGTCTATGCATCCACAGACCTCAATTCTGATATGGCTAGATGATTATATAATCCCACCCTTATCATTATATTCCTATGTTATTACAGTAGACAAACAGCACAAAACTTAGTTATATTTTACATTGGACTTATTTATCTTTTGATTTTAATATTTTCCCTTAGTTTTTATAAATTTTACAATGTGATTCGTGATCAAAAAGTTTATGAAACATTGTTTTTTTTTTGGTTCTTTTCTCACAAACAGAGCAAAGTGGTGATGGGAGGACAAGTCTCAATGATAAATTTGGCTATTAGTGTTAGCCTCCACATTTGTATTTTGTATGTATGATATATGATTTTGAATAAACATCATGATGATTAATTATGATGCTTTCCATTCTTCTTTGTTTTGTTTCTTTGATTTTGGATAAAACGTCATGAACAAAGTTCGGGGTTTGATGCCATTGGAATATTGATTTATTGTTCATTTTATGACTTTATTAGGGGTATGCAGATGGTGTAGAATCTTAGTCAGGAACCAAACAATTCAAAGAAGTTATCTTTATTTTATTGTTGATTTTAGACCTACAAAATTCACATTGCGAGAGATCTGCACTATTCGTACCAGAGCAAATGAAATTTAACATTGGGTTCTCAGAAATGAACTCAATGCAATGAGTCCGTGTTTCATACCTAGGTAGAATGGTATAGTTGGGATCATATATCCTTGAATTCATTAAATGGAATGCAATAGAAATGGGCAATCTGATATTTTGGCATTGTGCACTGTTGGTTTATTGCTGTCTGTTTATCGTACAAAATTGCACACCTTTTCTTATCGTTTTGCACCTTTTGTATATTAGAAAAAAACATTATTTCTTCTGACAGGATGAATTACTTTTGAGGGGTAACTCAATGGTTTGTGTGTTATCTGTTCACCATAGTAATAGTACCATGATTAAACTGTGCAGGGACCAGCTCTGTGTCTGACCAAGGACAGTGTACAAGTACAAGGCAGAAGGCATCGATTGGAGTCTTAGATACAAAGGTATCCTGGTAAAGTGCAAGTCTGTGCCCTACTAGTACACATGGCCTGATACAGAACTGGAAAATCTACGGATGAAGATTTTTAAGGCAAGCAGGGGGATCAGCCCACTGTGCATAACTTAATGGTAAAAACATAAAATCAGGTGCTGACATTGTAAGACAATTTGCATTTCTAACGTCACTTAACTTTGGAGTTAATTGGTTCCTGGCTGCAGGCCGCTAAAAATATTGTAAAAATATTGATATTGTTGGTCATATAGTATAATACTTCTCAGGGATTTGAGAAGCAAATTGTATTGTCATGGAGTCACGATTTTGTTATTAAAGCAAATGGAGATAAAGTAATCTGAGCATTAAATAGCACCAGCACCCATTCTTGCAAGATGGGTTAGTAAAAGCACTTGGAATCACAGAATGGGAGTAAGCACTTTTTATGTCCTAAAGTTCTTGCAAAAGAGGAAGATAAACACTTGTCCCATTACATGACAGTAAAGGTATTGATTAGAATACCAATAAATGGAACTTATTTGTATTGTCCAAACTCATTTGCACTGCTGAAGAACATTTTGCCCAGCCCATTGTCCGTTCCTTATGAACAAGCAAGGCATCCGCACTGGAAATCCAGTGTGCCAATATCATTGACAATACAACAAGACTTGCATATCTCCCCAGGGATTGTTTGTTTCTTAGACACTGTGGAGTTACACAGGAGACCTCAAATCCCACGTAGACATTACCATCACTGTGCATAGGCAATCATAGAAATGGATACTTTATTCTGTGGATCAAGACTTGCAAGTGATCAACAGGCTGAAGACAAGAGGACTACTGAAACATCTCTTAATCTTGTCAAAATGGTCCTAATTCTAATGCCATCTATAATGTTAAGCCTGTGATCTCCCGTCGTAATTGAAGCCCAGGAGATAATCTTTATTTGTATTTCTGTTTTTGAATTATCAGCTCCTAGCAGCCCTCATTACTTTGTATCTACAACACAAACAACCGCAAAGGTAGACTCTATAGCAATTGTACCAGACAGACTGAGTGAGTGGTCTCCTACTTTTACTCCTATCGATATTCGAGATAGTGGGTTAGTCCTTTAAGTTCTGACCCAGTCATCAGCTTGACCGCACTGTGAATGAAGGCTGCTATTTCTATACCTTTAAGTTTAAGACTCCAAAGTTACTAAATTATTAGGAGATGGAAGTGAGCATGGAGGTGGCAAATGTGAAAAATAAAAACAAATTCTGCTTGTATTAAAGTTTTAAATCATACCATCGTTTTAAAGAAAAAAATTTTCTTTTTCTTCTTCTTCTTCTTCTTCTTCTTCTTCTTCTTCTTCTTCTTCTTCGTCTTCTTCTTCTTCTTCTTCTTCTTCTTCTTCTTCTTCTTCTTCTTCTCCTACTTCTCCTTCTCATTCTCCTTCTCTTTCTCCTTCTCCTTCACCTTCTCCTTCTATTTCTCCCTCTCACTCTCCCTCTCCCTCTCTTTCTTCTTCTTCTTATTATTATCATTATCATCATTATTATTATTATCATTATTATAATTATCATCATCATCATCATCATCATCATCATCATCATCATTATTATTATTATTATTATTATTATTTTATTTTATTTTATTTTTTTAACATATTGTTTCTCTCGCTCCCCTTTTTCCCATTTTAGCTCCTCCTGTTGTTAGTATCACACCCAAGCAGAGCACACTAAACACTGGAGAAACTGTTACTCTTGAGTGCCTGGTACAAGGAACTGACATTCAAACTGTCATCAGATGGGAGAAAGCAGGTGGAGAACTTCCCCCACAGCATCTCATCAGAAATGGAGTTCTCACGTAAGTCTCCAGTGCTTTATAAAGTTGTGGAATTTAATTTTGAAAAAAGGGTCCCAAATTATTTTTTTTTATTTTGTTTTGTTTTGTTTTTGTTTTGTTTTGTGAGTATATTTCGAAAAGACTTTTTTTCCACATTGGTGACTTTGATTGACTGTAGAAGCATAAATCTTTTAAGATGAAAAATTGTGATTCTAGTTCATATTCATTTTTATTTTGTTGTCCAAAAATAAAACCAATCTCTTTTGTAGTAGACAAAGAAATCACACACTTTGTGAGCCATGCTACCAATCACAAGGATGCAATAATGTCTGATGCTACCAGTCATAAGGATGCAATAATGTCTGATGCTACCAGTCATAAGGATGCAATAATGTCTGCCACTATTGTCATGGTGGACAGACACTCAGGAATATTGTTCAACTGCGAAACGTCTGGGTTTTTAAGCAAAGTTTCTCATATTGATTGAGTTTGTTTATAAATGTATAAAATGTGAATCACATCATTGCAGAGTGGGTTCTCAGATGTAGCTGCTATAAATGTATAAAATGTGAATCACATCATTGCAGAGTGGGTTCTCAGATGTAGCTGTTATAAATGTATAAAATGTGAATCACATCATTGCAGAGTGGGTTTTCAGATGTAGCTGAGTCTAATGCAGGAGATTCTCCGGTGTATTACGCTCTGCAAACAAACCCATAAAATTATATATTACCTTTTTTTCTGCCATATCCTTTGTTTAACTTCCATAATCTCCGTGCATTTTTTTTTTTTAACTTTCTCCATTTTCATTTCCTTTCCCTCTTTCCATGCCCCAATGATTTTGCCTACACAGCCTATACAATCTGGAGGAAAGCGACACCGGTAGATACATGTGCACAGCGTCTAATGATGCCGGTTACGGTCGGGAGATGGCATACGTCACAGTCAACGGTGAGTTTGAATATATTCAAGCTATTATATACATAGATTGTAAATGACATTCTTTGATTATCAAAACTCAATATTGTCAATTATAATTAATTTTTAAGATAATTGAAAAGCCTGGTTTCTGGCTTTGAGAGTAGAATGCAGGAAATGTAAAAACGAAAAAGATATTATGCAAGCTTTGCATTATTGATTATTTAAGAGATATGATGACACAAATCATCTTGCAGATGCTGATTAAGTTTTAAAGCCCTCGTTGATATTTCTTACAATGATTCATGTAGTAGCTCAAAATAGTAACAATTTGAATTTTCTGCAACCAAAAAGGATTTAAGTTATCATTTCCATTGTATTTTATTCAAGCTACTCCTTAAAACAAGGAAACATTTCTATTTTGTACTGATGATAAAGGCCTAGGAGGCAGGAGTAACCATTTGGGAGGCAGGAGTAACCATTTGGGTGGCAGGAGTAACCATTTGGGTGGCAGGAGTAACCATTTGGGTGGCAGGAGTAACCATTTGGGAGGCAGGAGTAACCATTTGGGTAACAGCAAAGAGTCTATCTATAATATCATGGACCCCATGGTACATTGATGTCCAATTTACTCGTAAAAGTGATTCGACACGTTGGGATCATTACCTATTTGACTTAAATTACTGATGCAGAGTCTTTCTCAGTGTCAGGTGAAGAGTGGTGAGTTATTTTCATTTCTTATTTGCATTCTTCATAGCCTTACTCATGACGGTTCCTTACACTGCTTTCTGCTGTTCAGAGGGTCTGGATAAGCAAACAAATTAATATCAAAATCCAGAATTAACTGACTTAGACCAATGATAATGATATCACTGTCTTTTCTATCTTCAGCCCCTGGCGGTGTTATCTCACCAACTACTCTTCCCGTAAGAACATTCGAGGCCGGTGACCGAGTGGAATTTGAATGTGTCGTCAGAGGTGAGGAGAAATTACTTTGAAAAAAGTGAAGAGAAGAATGAATGTAAAGTGAGCTTGCACTGATGATCAGCAATTGAAAAATGATAGGGAAGTGGTGCAGTGCCAATAATAATAAATAATAGTCAAGGACACAGCAAGTCCTTAAGAGCCTTGAGGCCCATAGAGCCGGGGTCTATCCTAGTTTCCATAGCGTGTAGCGTATGTCACCCTTCTGGATAGGACGCTGGACTATCGCAGATTACTTCCCCAATTGTGAGCTGTTTCTCATTTCTACATGGGTGTAGAGTGAAGCAGTTTGAGTAAAGATTCTTGCCCAAGAAAAACAACAAGGTGACTGGGATAGATATCAAACCCAGGACCATGAATGATTATTGGATTAGCTTAATGATTGAGATGTTTGAGATGCTGACACCTGTAACAGGCTTTGTGATGGCGCTGATGTAACTGTGCATTTGATTATACTGTTATTTACAATATTTGAAAGGTGTGGATGTCTTTGATCTTTATGTGTAACGTACATTTGTGTGCCAACATTTATAATCTAGCCCGCCATGAAATTGTTGTGGTTTATCAATGTATGTATGGGTTAATATACATTTTTCATTTGTATGAAAGTACCTTTATGTCTGAAATGACTGTGTGGAAGGGAGAAATAAGAATGAACAGAATTTTTAATGTCGAGAGCAACTATTTTGAATAAAAATGATATAACACCTTGAAGATGTGCAACATAGATGTATTTTATCTTATCTTATTATCTTATAGATGATAACGACTCCTTTTTATTTATTCGTAGATGCTGCCCCGCCCACCGTGACGTGGATCAAGAAAGAAGGTCCTCTTCCAGCCTCTGCCATCATTGGAGGAAGTCTTCTCATCATTCCCGAGGCAAGAGAGGAAGATTCTGGAACTTATCAATGCACAGCTACCAATGAAGCCGGATCTGTCAAGTCAGAGGTCAAACTGTTAGTTCAAGGTTAGTAGAAGATGATTTGTTGTCATAGAGACAGTTAAATTTAAGGGGGGGGGGGGGGTGCGAGGTATCATGGGCTTATTTTTTATGGACAAATTATGTCTAGCAAACGTCTCGAATTATATGATTTTGAGAAGAAGGTGAAGAATGGATGTGAAAGTCATTTTTATGAATTTTTTTATGTTTTACCTCCATAAAAATTCAACTTTTGGGCTTTATGGGTAACTCAGGTCCTACGGTCCTCTTCAGACTTTTTTTTTATTTGACTTTGACTTCCCAATGTTATCTAGTAAAGTAATTCCTCTTAGCTTTAATCCAAAAATAATTTGGTCTGTCACAAGAATTTTGTAATACCCATTTTAGAGTGGTTTAACAATGGACACCATTCCTTCATATTGTTTTCATAACTTTGAAGGGTAACCCATTCCTTCATATTGTTTTCATAACTTTGAAGGGTAACCCATTCCTTCATATTGTTTTCATTAACTTTGAAGGGTAACCCATTCCTTCATATTGTTTTCATAACTTTGAAGGGTAATAACTTTGTTTAAATTTGGTGCAAATGTCGCGGGTTCAAATGTTACCCAATGACCTTGTTTTTCTTGGGCGAGAAACTTAACTCCAATTGCCCACCGACCCAGGATTAGAAATGGGTACCAGCTTATAACTGGGGAAGTAATCTGTGATAGACCAGGGTCCTATCCAGAAAGGTGACATACACTACAGAAACTGTGATACGCATAGGCTCTATGGACCTCAAGGCTCTTAAGGGCTCACTATTTTATCTTTTGAAAGAAAAATTACTCATTCTATGTTGACCTTTTTCCTTGATTGCATATTACTTATATACTTCATAAGTGAAATGAAGTAAAGCTCTTGAAATGATTTGAACTTTCCAAAATATTTATGGATAACGTGATTTTGAGTATATGGTCATTGCTTTTTATTATCCTTAGCCCGTCCTAAGATCAACTTCAACCAGGAATATACCACAGCTTCTTTGGGAAGCCCAGCTCAGCTCAGATGCGAGGCATCAGGCTCTCCTCAACCTAGAATTTCCTGGACCAAGGAGGACGGTGATTTGCCAGAGTGAGTAACGTAACAAGAATTGCGGCTCATAAGGAATATATTTTGTTATGTTTTGTTATATAAACCATCGGCTACGGACAGTGAATGGTTTTGTCAGAATGTTGGAAGTGAATTGCTTAACTGGCGGCTCCTACTGTATATGCCCCAGAGAATTGTGATGACACCGCCTGCTAGGGGTTAAACACCATGGAAGATCCAGACTATAAATCTGTCTTTTCATAACTTTACTTTTACTTCGGGACCAGTTTTATGTTTATGAGGACCTTTCTATGATAGCCGTGGTCAGTACAAAGGCAGAGAGTATTCTGATGCAAACATATGTTAATATGTCATGGCACGTAGCTGACAACAGAGCTGAAGGATCTATGGACCAGGAGTTTGAGACAAGTAGGGGATGAGTCATTGGTACCCAAATTATAAGCATTGTTGAACACTGTCAGTCCTTGGACGAGTGACCACAAGGAAAAGCAATTTTCTGTCAAATTGGGCTATCGGTGTTGTTTCTTTGGATAAGACACTTTACACATTGCCAGCAACTGCTTTATGGTACAGAAGGGAATTTTATCATGGCTTTGTGGGGGGGAAAATGAAGGTTTTTAAGGCGAGTGGTGTATCATAATTGTCTTGAATATTCATCATTTCAATTCTGTCATTTCAGGTTTCATTTTATTTCATTTATCTTTAATGGCAATCCGTTTTCTTCCCCCACCTGTTCATCTCTTTCTCTGTCATTAAATCTATCTTGATTTCAGAATTAATTCATGGCTAAGAATTTCACAGTCCTTTACAGAATTTTAAGTTATTTACTCCTGCCTTTCTCTCCACAGTGAGCATTCTATCGTCGAAGGAGGTGATTTGTACATCCCAAGAGTAAGAGAAGAGGATGCTGGAAAATACAACTGTTTGGCTTCAAACATATACGGAACCTCACGTTACCCTGTCGTCTTGGTCGTAGGATGTAAGTTGTTATCTGATTATTATGTTTGGTAATTATTCTCAAATATCTAATTAGACCTGTAGCCCAATTGGTAGATCGTTTGAAGGCCATGTAAGCGACCTCAGATATATTTCCATTTCTAGGCAGAATTGTTGTCGTCTTTTTGTCCACCTGGCATCCAAATGGTTGTAAGATCTGTTCAAACCCTTTTGAAATTAAACATGATCTGAAAAGCAATGGCAAACTACCATATTATGCCCGACAGGACTTAAGACTCAATTCCATATTACCACTTCTCTCATGATATTTTTCCTCTTTATCTCTAACAGCTTTAGTGCCATACTTCCAACAAAATCCAAAATCCTACTTGACCTATGCTCCCCTGGCTAACGCCTACTTGGACACTGACATCCGCATGTCGTTCCGCCCTGAGGCCACTGATGGACTCATCCTGTACAACGGTCAGTACACGACAGGATCTGGGGACTATTTGTGCTTTGGAATGAGGGAGGCGTACCCTGAATTCAGGTTGGTCAAGCACTACATAAATAGATTAATAATCATTATTGTCATTACTAGTACTATAATTTATATTATTATTGTAATTATTATTATTATTATTATTATTATTATTATTGATGAGTGGTGTTAGTCCTCGTTGTCATTTGGATTTACTTCCATTTGTCATGTACTCCCTTCAGAGCGTGACACATGGCTGGCCCCTGCACTGCTTTTTGCGGTGTAAAGGGGACTCGATAAACAGCAACATTATTATTATTATTATTATTATTATTATTATTATTATTATTATTATTATTATTATTATTATTATTATTATTA
>JARFNW010046177.1:0-14171 GCA_031763155.1 Dirona albolineata | reverse complement strand
TATTATTATTATTATTATTATTATTATTATTATTATTATTATTATTGTTATTATTATTATTATTATTATTATTATTTATATTGTTATTATTATATTTTATATATTTATTTTAATTTGATTTAATATATTTATTTAAAAATGAGCAAACTCCTTTGTCATATAATGCTTTTTATTTTTATCCTGCATGTTTTTTATTTGAATGACAATATAATTGAGTGAATACTTCAATCCATATCACGTATCCATATTACGTATCCATATCACGTATCTGTATATCATATCTGTATATCGTGAAAAATAATTGTTTTGAAAAGATGCGATAGCAAATAATTGGTTTTTTTTCTTAATTAAGCATAAAAGGTGTATTACGAATAAGCCTAAAAGGGAGTATTATTGAATAGTTGTTATTAATTTAATACAATTTACTTGAGATAAATGGAATTTGTATTTGTATTTATTGAATAATAGAAAGTAGAATGAAAGATTCCCCCACTGTAACCGTTTTGTGTTCAATTTTCATTTTCATCGTCCAGGAACCGCTGTTTGTATTCAGAGTCATCTACGATTTGCTGTTTTTCTTCATCGTCATCATTATTGTCCTCAACCTCATTTTTGGTGTCATCATCGACACGTTTGCCGATCTGAGAAGTGAGAAGCAAACCAAGGATGAGATTCTGCGCAACACTTGCTTCATTTGTGGTCAGTTTTTATTCTTTGTGTATTCTTCCACAGTTGAATTCTAGAGTTGTCTTTCTTGCAGAAAACTTATGATTTGATTTCTAGATAGTGTTTAAAATGGCAACCAAGATATCTCGGCTCTCGTCCGTAGTGAGTCAATCCAGGAAAGATGATACCCCATGGATAAGGTGTCATTTTAAGATGATACCCCATGGATAAGGTGTCATTTTAAGATGATACCCCATGGATAAGGTGTCATTTTAAGATGTTACCCCTTGGATAAGGTGTTATTCTAAGATGTTAAATGGAAATATGTGACAGATCTCACATATTTGCTTCTTCCTGCCTGCATGGTTGAACTTGTTCGTTTTGAAGAGAGGAAATATAAGATTGATGGTGAAATCATGGACCAGCAACCTGGAAAGGGCATGAGAATTGATTTGAAGGTCATTTTTAACTCGAATCACCACAGAAAATCGAAGCATGTTTTTTTTATACTTTATATTTTTTCCCCCTTTAACATTTATTTTTCTTTGTTTTCCAGGTTTGGACAGAGGTTCCTTTGACAACCGGTCGGTGACTTTTGAGGATCACATCAAACACGAACACAACATGTGGCACTATCTCTACTTTATCGTCTTGGTCAAAGTGAAAGATCCAACAGAATTCACGGGGCCAGAAAGTTACGTGGATGCAATGATTAAGGTAGGGGGTTCAAATACGTCAAACTCAAACCAATGATATTTGTATGATTGCTGTCTCTCAATCTTATTCCAACACTTTTAGTCTTTTCTTCTCTTGTTAAATAAATGCCTTCAATTTGTGATTCATCACATCATTACTGAGTGTTTGTATTAACTGCTTTCATTTAAATGTATTCTTATTTATTTCATATTCACTATGCAAATAATTTGTCACATCAAATAGAACTGGACGATTGGTTCTAAACATTTTAGGACAGAGACATATGGTCGTTCCTTTATACCGTCTGTAACAAAACCAACCCTAGGATGGGGACTGTAGGATATTTCAGGTCGTTGATATCACTCCTCTTGTCATTAACCCATCATGTTCCATAATGTTATTTGACAATATATCCTGTCTCCATGTTTGATTCTGTACTTGCATGTTGTAAAATCAAAAATATCCAAAGCAAATTTTTATTTCATTATGGATGTAAAAATGTATTTTTCTTCCGATAGGAACGCAATCTAGAGTGGTTCCCTCGCTTGAGGGCAATGTCATTGGCAGCAGAAGACAGCGAGGGAGAGCAGAACGAGATTAGAAGTCTGCAGGTCCAGCTTGATTCCACAACCAAACTAGTGGAGATGCTGTCCAAACAACTGACCGAATTGAAAGAGCAGGTGGGTCAAGGGGTAGTCATGTTATCGTAGCCACGGCATTGACCAGTCAGATGACCTATCATGGTCTGATGTCAAAGATTGTCTTATTTGGGTGATGGGCCATGTGAAATAGCCTTAGTCTTATTTGGGTGATGGGCCATGTGAAATAGCCGTAGTCTTATTTGGGTGATGGGCCATGTGAAATAGCCGTAGTCTTATTTGGGTGATGGGCCACGTGAAATAGCCGTAGTCTTATTTGGGTGATGGGCCACGTGAAATAGCCGTAGTCAGGAATGGCTGGCTACTTCAATTTGTCGTTTCCACTTCCACGCTGCTTTCTGTTTTGTAAAGGGGATTTGATAAACAAACAGTCGATAACGATGAAGGTGAATTTATTGCCCCTTATCCCCTTAGAAAGACAAGCTGACAGATTTAACATCATGTATCCCCCGTCAGGCTGTGTCATTCAAAGTCCTCAGTTCCCCTGTCAGCATCCACTAAATGACACTAGAACAGCCTGGTAGGCGGCACACCATACTGGCATTGTGACAAGCACCTTCTCCACCTCTACTCATTGTCACCCGAGTCAAGTGACCACAAAAATGTGTAAATAGACTTTCCCTAGGTCTCACCGTAGGTCTTAGAAGAATTATCAGGATTTGAAACCAGGATCTCACAATTTCTAGCCTGTCAGCCTGACCACTCAGCCATAGCCTGTCAGCCTGACCACTCAGCCATAGCCTGTCAGCCTGACCACTCAGCCATAGCCTGTCAGCCTGACCACTGACCACTCAGCCATAGCCTGTCAGCCTGACCACTCAGCCACTCAAACTATTGATAAGATGTTCATTACAAAAATATTTTCTTTGTCTTTCTCCCTTCCATAGATGACTGAGCAGCGAAAGCAGAAACAACGTTACGGCCTCCTCCAAGCCAACCCAGTCAGCATGTCTCTCCCCACACAATTTTAAAATGACACGGACTCACTGTATAGTCATTTCTGGTTCTAGTCTTGTGGATGACCTTTGGAGAAAGCCTGACTGTGGATGACCTTTGGAGAAAGCCTGACTGTGATGGTTACAAATTAGCCTGCTTTGAAAGGAGAGAAACTGATGCTGTACATTTGGATATTATTGTCAGATTGTAATTTCAGTACGACACGTTTCATTTTACTGTTATATTTTTCCAACTATCGTATAATAATTAATTATATAAGAAATTGTCTGAGGTCTGATTGAGACAACTTTGGGAAATGTGTCAATGGGTCCCCAAACATGAGGATGTGTTTTTCTTACATTCATTTTCCTTTCTTCAATAATGAAATAAGTATTTGTACTTGTACCAACTTTTTAAATGAATTTCTTGATGGGACCCGTTTCAATCCAGTGGTTGAGGTATGATTACCGGTATCGTTTGGATAAAGATGAACAGAAAAATCCAAGGTAATTGTTTTTCCCTCATCCAAGCATCATCTCTATTGGCAGCTCCATTTTCCTGGCAGTTTTTTTGTTTGTTGTTTTTTGGCCCAAAAAAAAAGAAGAGAAGAATTAATTTTTTAAAAATTTTAATCATTTTAAACTTTTTTTTTGCCTGAGGAAGCTACATGTTGAGTTTTATCATTCTTAGAAAAAAAGATTGTTTTAACAATGGTACCTGGAAATACAAAAGATAGATAAACCAAATCCTCCTTATGGCCTGGGGTTTGACCAGTTTGAAGGAAGATGGAAAAATGTGTTCTCCATTTTATTGCAGCATTACAGTGGGATATGTCTTGAGCTTCCTCCAAACCTTTGAAACCTTGGACACCAGTAGAATACGTGCGTGGCTGTAGGATGTATGTTATAACAATGCTATGTTTACACTTTCTTTACCCACTTTCTATTCATGCTTTATAGCTTAATTGTATCTTAGTCCAAGTTATATGAATTTAATCAAACTAAATCCAATTGAATATGTGAATATGTATTTGGGGTTGGGGTTATGTCACGTATTTAATACGTGTACACGTAGACTTGCACAACACTAATCATTTTGCCCATCTGTCAAAAGTGAATATCTTCACATTTTAACATATTTTAAAATCATAAATTTGTTCTGTTATATTTTTTATTTCATTAATTTTTTTAAAAATTAATTCATTTTTGTGTGTGTGTGTGTGTATTATTAAAATGAGCTTTGATAACGTATTGTGTGTGAGTGTGTGTGTGTGTGTATGTATTATTAAAATGTGAGCTTTGATAACGTATTGTGTGTGAGTGTGTATGTATTATTAAAATGTGAGCTTTGATAACGTATTGTGTGTGAGTGTGTGTGTGTGTGTGTGTGTGTGTGTGTGTGTGTGTGTGTGTGTGTATTATTAAAATGTGAGCTTTGATAACGTATTGTGTGTGAGAGTGTGTGTGTGTGTGTGTGTATTATTAAAATGTGAGCTTTGATAATGTATTGTGTGTGAGTGTGTGTGTGTGTGTGTGTGTGTGTATTATTAAAATGTGAGCTTTGATAACGTAATGTGTATGTGTGCAATGATCACATAACAAAAATCCAATGTTTTTTTTGAGGCTGAAAAGTTTGAAAGTGAGAACATTGGTGTGAGAATTAGAAGGTTGTAGAAAGTCTGCTTGTTGGACAGGAGGATGACAATAGGATTGTTATTTTGTTGTTTTAATATTGATGTTATCGACGCTAAATCAAAGTAGTTTAGAATGGTATGGTTATTATTAGATCATTTGAAGAAAGCGATTTAAGCTTTCATGTGTTCAAAGTATTTACATTTTTGTAATTCCAACCCCCGAGATGTGAAAGATGATTTGGTCATTGTCATTAATGTCATCACATGTTAGATTTGAATTGGCATTAGTGGCGATTAATGTCATTACATGTCATTGTGTGTTAGATTTGAATTGGCATTAGTGGCGCAAGAACCTAGAATATAAAATTTTATTCAAATAATATTGATGTATAGTTTATTTTGGATTCACTCAAAATGTACTTACCCCCCACTCTCACACTTGGAAGATGGAGAAGTTCTAGACACTTATGCAATGGTATAATTGAATGTGGTTATATAATGAAAGATACTAAGAAGACTTTTAAAATGGAGAGTTTCATTATAAACTAGCAATTAACGGAGCCAAAGAATCTATGGTGCTCTTTTTGCATTTCTATTCAATGCTTCATGATATTATTCTTCAAATATTTACGTTGTGACAATTGCCATAGTAGCAGTACTAATAGAATTATGTTTTTATATTTACATGTCACCAAGTGGTTCGGCTGCCGGGTTTGAGTTCGTATCCTGGCAGTCTTACCGATGTTCAATCCTTGGGAATGGCTTAACACATTATTTCCTCACTTGACTTGAATGTTAATGAGTACCCAGCTACAGGCAGAGGAAGATTATGTTAGTATGATGTGCCTAACAGGCTGCTATACTGCATGCTCCCCAGGGAGTTGAGAAGGAAATTGAATCTACTGGGGGATAAATAAATGCTGTAAAATCTGTGTGACTGTACATACGGGATTCAGTTCAGAATCCCATCTTTGTCTTGATATGAATTTCAATTATACCCTCTCGTTATTTAGATAGCTGTTGACACAGCTACGGTATTGGACAAAATTATATAGGAGTATATCATGACATTTGGATTCATTTCATTATAAGACTATCTCAGACTATCTGTCAAATCAAAGCCACGTCACAATGGACCTTGATTTGACATCCCAATCTCATTACTCATTCTCTCATTCCTTGAAAGTGGCAACAAGACTTTTCAGTCAAAACGGTCATTCATTACATGTGGAAAGATCTGTCTACAAATTATAGAAATTCATCATCATCTTCATGGAAATGATTTCAACATTAAAAATATTAATTGATTCAACTTTTTGATTTGAATAAAGCTTTTCACATATTACCAGTAGATTTTAGCATCTCTATTTTTTATCATTATTGTTATTGGTTTTTTTTTGGTCTTTAATCAAAGTGGGCATGCTTATGAATTAAAATATAACATATACATGTGCATGTATGTATCTTTGATTTGCTATGCTTTTTTTTTTTCCTGTCATGAAAAATACTGAAATACTGCTAGCTGATAAAACTGAACCAGACGGAGTTTCTTCCAATCATGATCCTGCCTTGCTGTCATCGTAATGCCTTTGATTCCCCGACATTCCGTGCATGTATTCGATACCCACCTTTCTCCGTCTTGTCAATGTCAAGGTCGACGCTATTTCTGTGTTTGATTATAGTCTATCATCTTTTTCATTCAAGGAATTATCGTCAAACATATAATATATATTCAATAAATATTACGGTGATAAGATAATTAACAAACTCTCCCTCGTGGTGTGACGGAATGTGATTATCGAAATGGTGTAATTTAATTATATTCAATATGTATTAAATTATTTGAAATCTGTCGTTATAATCCAGATTACTTGAAAATGTCAAATATTCTATTCACAATAGATCCTATTTTTATCAAATAAACTTTTCACATATCTTATCCAGTGTTTCTTTGTTTTTCTAATTTCGTAACAGGTCCTGTAGATACATTGGATTTTAACATTTTCAATTGACGAGACGAGTTTATTCAAACATCTTCAGTCAAGTACATATGACAATGTGAATAGTTTTTCATTGGATACAGGTACCTATAAGCATCATCTCGAGAAGGTCATAAAAGAAATTTGACTCGCTGGGAAAATTACACCTTTTCATGGAAACATTTTTAAAAACTTTTATTTTATTATTGTAAATGCATAATGGATGGCCTTGAGTGGCAAATACTCATGACCATGACCCACGAATCACAATACTTGATTTATCTCCCCTGGCAGATCAGGACAAGACTTTCCATCTCAAATTGGCAGAGGGTCCTTTGTTATTGTACTTTTCCCAACAGAGAAATCAGTCTTGGTAATAAAATCACAAGTGATGTCACAAATACTTGATAATAATAAATTACATGTATATAGCACTTATCCACGATCGACACCATGCTCTAAGCGCTTTACAGTAGCACATTTTGCCACAGGGAAGCAACGGAACATTCAACCCTTAATACTGCCTGTTAGGCATGACTACAATTTTTGGACAAGGACAAACCCTGCCTGCAACCGGTACTTCCATCTCAAATGCTGGTCTATTATTTGATTTTACAAACAATGCGTCTTGTCTTTGACATTATGAGACCTGTCTGTGGTTGGTCGACGCCCATTCAGACCATGCAGAGGATGTAGATATCTTTGCTTCTTACAGTTACAGGAAGGCACTGGTGATGATTAGTAGAATAATAGGAATGGTGAATGCGGTAGGAAATTTGCTGTGACAGAAAGAGATAATAAACAAGAATAGAAAAAAGGCTGGTACCAAAAGTGGGGATCGAACCCATGCCTGTAACCGCACCCATTGTCTTACCACCAACCGTAGACTGGCCTGCCATCTCCAGCTAATCTGCCACCTACTGCCGTATGATGTGATACTCAGTGATAGGGTATAAATGTGAGTCACAAATGATTAAAAGGTCCATCAGTAATCCATTATACAAGGCAGAAGGCATCGATGTGCAGACCCAGGTAAAACGATTGATGCCCAGACCCAGGTAAAACGTATCCAGGTTAAGTGAAAATCTGTGCCCCACTAGTACGCATGGCCTGATGCAGAGCTGGAAAATCTGAGGATCAAGATTTTTTAAGGCAAGCAGGGGATCAGCCCACTGTGATTTTGGATAATAGTATTATAGATGAAAAAGGTTAAAACCCTGTGATATCATTTCCCTAAGTACTTTACCAGCAATGATATTTATAAATATAGCAGTGGCAATCAAAGGGACTTCAATTCATTGACAAGAATGCCAAGTTTTTCTCATTCCTTTTCCCTCCCCTTAGAGTACAAGGAGGTGGTACAGAGATTTGGAAAAATGCTCTTCAATGATGGTCATAATATGTACAGTGGTGAGAAATATGTATTACATTTACAGTGATCTCCGCCTAAGATCACGGTCGGTACTCAGTTAATTCATGAATAAATAGAGACTTGAAGGCAATGGTGTGGTAATGCATATGTAGCCTCCTAGAGACAAAATAAATGTTGATGAAGCCACCTACGCATTCCGTCTATGTCACGGAACTTGGTGTTTGATATAAATAATATTCTTGACTTCCTCCTGAGAGTTCTCAAAGGAATACATTTGGTTGCAGGCATAGGACCATCTTTTGCCCATTAAAAAATATGAATTTAGAGATATTGCATTTCGCTCGGGAGACCGATACAGAGAGCTTTCGTAAATTAATTTTTGGCTCGATTTAGGCATGACATCTGTGTATTTAGGCATGACATCTGTGTATTTAGGCATGACATCTGTGTATTTAGGCATGACATCTGTGTATTTAGGCAAAGATAATGTGAGCAACCAAGCTCTTAGGGTGGGAAAATATTCAATTAAAACAATTCTGTTTCTTCTTATGACCTTGCTCTCAGGCGGACCAGCGCTGGTATACACAGACCATGTGTTAACGGTTAGCACATTTTTGGCACACTCATATTGCATTGAATTCCACTCACAACATAACGTGATTACAGTCATTCTCAGCCTGCACAAATGTCTCAACAGTTAACGTATGGTCTGTGTATACGGCCCCAGGGTCTTAGGTGACGTATTCTTAGGCGGAGACTACTGTAAAATGACAGATTGAGTTAAAACGGTGAGAAATGGACAGAGACGCTGCCAGAGGAAATGCAACACACCAACCACTCATTCAAACACATACTAGTTACAGGGGGTTGTGTATGATAAAGCTTTATTGTCAAATACACTGGAAACCTTTGGGTGACAACCATACACCTTTTGATATAAAAATGAAGTAATTATTATATATATATTATACGTATACTTATATGGAATATGAACATGTTTCACAATAAGAAATTTGGTATTTGTGTGTGAGACTTTTCCGTTATAATATCAGCAGCTGTCCAGCTGGAAAGAGACAAAAGATAACACGTTTAAGGGAAAACGAATTCCCATGAACGACGACACACAGCGAGGGGTCAGCATTCCCTACAGCCTGTGGGTCAGGTACGACCCGCCTGTGGGTCAGATACAACCCGCATGGGGATTATGGCCTGGTCACAAGTGAATATTTGAATTCTGTGTTTATGATTTAACATGACAACAACACAGCGTTCACTCCCCAAATGATTGGAGGCAATTTGTCTGGATTGGTGTCACCTGTGCCAGATCCCTGTAGTTGTTACACGGCAGATAAAGATGGCCGACCTCTGTAAATGTTATAAATAAATCTTTCAAAGATTCTAGTATAAAAATAAAAATAAAGGTTTGAGATAAATTTTATTTAAGATGAGAATAATATACAAGAAAATTAAATTGATAGAAGGAAAGAGGTAGAGGGTGGGGAGGGGGGTAGGGGGGTGAGGAGGGGGAGGGGGGTAGGGGTGGGGAGGGGAGGAGGGTAGGGGGTGGGGAGGGGGAAGGAATAAGATACATCATTTAAGATTATAAAAATTTTGAAAAATTCTCACAGCATGCATTTCAAGATATATTTCTATTTGACATCACATCATCACACGCATACACAGGTTAGTAATGAGAACGATTTAAAAAAACATTTGGTTTGTTTGAAATTAGTGAAATAATTGTTACTTTGTAAGTCCTCACACTCACATCATTATGTCATAAAATCAAATCATCTTTTGGTGACACGAGCCAAATAGTATATCATACCAGGTTACCCATTTCATGGATCGTCAATTTCAAAGTTTAAAAAGAATATGTTTAAAAGTATTCCATTCATAACAGCATTGCAATGACCGAGTGATTTCTAAAAAAAATAGGTTTTGGGAGTCAAAATGAGAACAACTATTTATAAACTTTATCTTCTGAAGACAAATATGAAATGAGTGTGAGGAGGAATGAGGGTTAACAAGAGTAAATGGATATACCAACCATGACAGATGTCAAAAACATTCACAAAGAAACGACAAATATGTTTTCCGATATTTTATTGCCAAAAGCTGGATGAAAACATATCTTTTATGAATTGATCATTCTACAGTTAAAATTTCTTCGAATCCGTCCCTCCATTATCTCTAAAGCCCCTGCCATCCTTGGCTCTAGTTTTCCCAACTATTATTGGTAGTAAATGCGTTCACAATACTCACTCACAAAGGCACAGTAAAATCTATTACAATTGAAATTCTTTTCAGGCACTTTTACCCACACTTTATAATATAAATGAAAATTAAAAAAAAAAAAAAATCAAGAAAAAAAATCCTCCCCAATAATGACAGATGGAAAAGACGTAATAGTAAAAATAAGACTGGGTGTGGAGAAATATAACTATTTTCAAAAATGAAATAAATACACGGAACAAAATAGATTGCAGACAAAAAGCCGAGATTTGTTCTTGATGAACAATAAGTACATTTTGACATGGTATGTACATGGGGATGAAAAAGATTCCCTATAAAATAGATTAAACAACGTTCAGTTAACGATAAGCTTCACTATAATTTTGATGAGAATTTATTTTTATACTGGGATACAAAAGGCAATCAAACAACAACTGAGGCTACCCTGGTGCAGTTAATCATCATCAAACAAAAAACTAACATGTTTTTATACAAACATTTGCCCTTTTTTTGACTAAACAAAAGTATAAAATTCAATGAAATTTTTACTACCACTATTTTCAATTTTGTCCAAACACTATTAATATATTATATCTCTCCAAATCATTTCAAAGCAAAAAGGACTGAAAAGTATCTCAACACTTTATTTGGGGTTTCTTTAACTTATAATATTTTAAGTTGTTGCTAAATTATGCAAAAATCAAATATCTTGACAACTCAGGAAGTCTATTGGTAACACATGCCAAGGAAATCCCCTGATGATTTCAGCCTATTCCAATCCGGGGTAAATTCCTTCCAATCCCGATGAGAATAAGAATCCTCAAAGCCAATAATAATAAAAACACATCCAGCTACCACTGGGGGAATTCCTGCATTCATTGACAACGGGTACCGCACAACGGGTACCGTACCCAAAAGGTTTGCTAAATTCTAACAAGGAGAAATATTTGACATTGCCAATAGTTACTACTAATGAATGAATTGACATGTCATCTATTTATAGATCAGGTGTCATTGCCAAACCCATTCTCCTCCCTACCATATATTCCCATGCTCCTTGTCTTTCATTGGTTTCAGTTATCAAATAAGATTTTATATTTCATCATGTTGTTTCATGACATTCAATTACATTGGAACCAACAATAATCAAAATGATGTTAAAAAAGTTGGATTTGAGTCTAGAGGTTTTGAAGAAATCAGTCGCCTATGCTATCAATGGTCACGACACAATCAATAATCACGACACAGAGTGTCAAAATATATATTGTGCTTTTATTTCCTGGATAAAATCCCTTTCCAAAATCACATCCAAACCCATTTTTTTGCCTTTGTTTAAAATAAAGACATCATTAAATGACTTAACTACGATGGTAAACTAAATAAAAACAGAATAAAGATGGTGGAATGTGTGGATGTTTGGTCAAGTCCGTTACAATTTGAACAAATAGAGAAATCAAACCCAGGTTGAAGTTTTAAATGTTTCTGAAATATATTTTATAAAAATTATAAACCAGGTCTAAAGACTAAATAACAAACTGTTGGATTTAATTTTGTTACGTTTTGATTTCAAACAATAGAAGAATAGAAATAAAACTGGTCAAGATGATGTTCTAGAATGCTGGGATGTCCGAGGACTTAGAGACTGAATCCCCCCCTTGACCTGGCCTTGTCTCCGTGTGTCGACATGTCGTAGTCTTCCCCTCCTGGCACGGCGACGACCTGGGGCTGGATGGGTATCGACTTCTTGGAAACCGTCTCGGAATATCCGTTCAGTTCAGCTGGAGTGGCAATGGGTTAATAACTGTTAAAGACATCAACTCCAAATGGATCATTATACTTTTTAAATGTAAGAAACATTCTATACAACGATCTATGATTAGGGTTGCAAGAAAGGAAGTCGGAAATAGATTGTTCTTCTTCTCCTTCAGCAAACTTGATGGGTGTATAAACCTTTTAGAAATTATATAGATATAGGTATGGGTTCCCCACTACTGAAAACAATTGGCATAATCCCCATTTCAGTGGATGGCCCCCATTTCAGTGGATGGCCCCCATTTCAGTGGATGGCCCCCATTTCAGTGGATGGCCCCCATTTCAGTGGATGGCTCCCCATTTCAGTGGAGGGCCCCCATTTCAGTGGAGGGCCCCCATTTCAGTGGATGGCCCCCATTTCAGTGGATGGCCCCCATTTCAGTGGACGGCGAGGATTGAATTGATAATTGCTACAACATTGAAACTGCCGTGGGTTCTTTTACGTGCCTGGCCTGGGCAAACGGGGCCTCCTGTGTATTATTGGCCTACAAGTCAATGCCAACGTTCATGGCCGGTAGGTTGTAAATATGTTTGACAACGGTGACAGTTTGTTAAAAGATTTAAGATTAAAACAAACGTCAATATGTATTCAATGTTGACGGGTCCTGAGTAAATTGATATTATAACATTATCTATTCATTTCAGTTTTGTCAAATATAAATGCGAGTGCCTTATCTGCTATTCATGACTGCACATGGAGCTGGTCTCAATACTGTTTTATGGACGGATATATCATAGGGCCCTGGTGAGACAAAGTTGTCATACTGTGTTACAGTAGGCCCTTCAGACGTCTTTGTTTGAGGGAGGATAATAGTTGTCAAATGTCACAGGGCCAGATGTGACAACAAACACATTGCCAAAACGGGGATCGAACCCATGCCTGCAGCGGCAACACCATCTTGCCGAAAACATGCTACCAACTGCTGCTGTTGGCAAGGTCCCCCGACTGTTTTCTGAAAGTCACAGGTGTATAATAGGTAAATGGCTTCAATGGCTTCAACGGCTTTTTAAAGAAATTTCCTCATCATTCATCTGGGACTTCCCATCTACCTAATTATTCTGGTATGAAAGGAACTCAATAAACAAACAAACCGACACTATGTCACGACTCACATTTGGAAACAGTTCCTGCCGTAGAGTAGATTTCAATCTTTGCTTGTTTGGAGGCCAGGAAAAAGGCGAGCACGGCCAGAATGAAAGCGTCGAAGATTCCCAAGATGGCCAGGATGTAGCCCCATCGGATGCCGCACTCATCCAGTTTGTATTCTTTGGCGTCTGCGCCACAGATTGCCTTCACCTCATCATGGTCCCAGCCGTTGGGGAAGATGACGCATGCCAGGAACATGAAAAGAGCTGGACAGAAAGAAATATGGGATACTTATTATTTACTCCAAACATTGAAAGGTACAATAGGTAGGGATAAAGACAAAAAGAAAGAAAGAGAGAAATATATGATATTATATACATCATTTACGCCTGGCACCGAAAGGTAAAGTAAGTATTAATAAAGAAAGAAAAAAATTTAATAAATAAATCTTTTATCATTTTTCTTGTTGCAGGAAATGCAGGAACATCAATGACTAACATTAAATTAAAAAGACAAAACCAAAAACAATGTTGCTCATCAAACATTGACAAGGTATGAATCTCAAAGCCAATGTTTTCCATCGACACCAAGAATACCTCAATAATTCTATCTCTGATGACGACATAATTTCATAAGACTACAAATCAGAAAAATAGAATAACTTTGTGAAAAATGACAGTAAATGTATGTATCATCTGTGTTACATTACTTCATCACATTAACTCAGTTCGTTACATTGGGTGTGCATTCGTGTCACCTCGCCATTGAATTCTACAATACGGTGTGAATACGTTTTAATTATTCCTCGTGTCAAGGGGAAATACAAATATTTCCTTGTGTCAGTAAATAAATATTTAACAGTTACTCCCCTTTGTCTGCAAGGCCCATTTTCACCCCAACCTCGTTTTTAGCCAATCTGTGATTTCTGCTGTGTATTATGTTATAGATGTCTAACTGTCCTTAGTCATAATTTGATTGATTTTTATTTATTTTCATTGATTTTTATTTATTATTTATTTATTCATTTATTATTATTATTATTTTATTTTTATTTTTTTTGGAGGGGGGGGGGTGGGGGTGGGGGGGGGGGGGGTGG
>JARFNW010046066.1:0-14184 GCA_031763155.1 Dirona albolineata | reverse complement strand
TCTCTCTCTCTCTCTCTCTCTCTCTCTCTCTCTCTCTCCCCCCCCCCCTTTCTCTGTCTCTACCTATCTCCATCCCTCTCTGTTTTCACCAGCTGTTACAACTGGGAGTATCTGAGGCCACCCTGTCCGTCCGTTGTGGAAACGCCTCAGACTTCCAGTTTGACCTGAGACGATTTTACCCCGGGATTCCATCCGGTGTTCTGGTTGGGGATGGGGCTTGGCTGGTGCCGGATGACAATGGATTTGCCGGATACAAAGAATTTTACAAGTAGGTATATGGGTTTTATCCATCTACTGGATACTCTTGATATTTTCGTCTCCGTCCAGGGTACTGATGGTCTCGTTTACAGAATGATAGTGTAACAGTGCCAGTGTTACAAGAACAGAAAATATAATATTTTTTTTCGTCGACCAGGGGAATCGAACCCATGCCTGCCTGCCACGCAACTCCGTCTCGCATTAAACAGAAAACAGCCCACTATCTCTGTTACATTATCCCACTATCATTCTGTCTACTAGACCATCAGTGCCTTTTTGAAAGAAAATAACGAATCACTAGAAATAGAAACGTCATATATACACGTATATCTATATCTTATAACTATCTTGCTCAGGGCGTTTCTCACGCTAGACGGCGTTGATCCCAAGCTGGTGGATGAGGTCTGGATCAAGAACCATTACCGATGGATTGTGTGGAAGATGGCGGCCTATGAGGTCGGCTTGCCCTCAGCGTTTGTTGGCAGGTAGGACTAACTTACTTTACTTACTTTAAAATCCTCTTGGTGCCATGGGGCACATAGAAGGCTTCTATAAGGCATTTCCATTGCAGTCGGTTGGCCGCTTTTTTATTGACAGTCTCCCATCATGTTAGATCTGCTTCCAGGAGCTGTTTGCCGACAGTTCGTCGCCACGTTTCTTTGTGTCGGCCACTCTTTACGTTCCAGCACGCAACCCTAAGTAAATGTTTTGGAGACAGCAGGTCAGCTATCAAAACCCTTTTATATTTATTGTTGTTTACCGACTCCCCGTTATACCACATAAAGCAGTGTAGGGACCAGCCATATGTCAAGCTATGAAGGGTGTACATGACAAATGGAAGTTAATCCAAATGACAACGAGGACTAACACCACTCATCACCTTACACATGGCTGGAAAGACTCTGCATCAAAAATTAAAGACCAGCAGGTGATTGGCCCACCGCATGCTATCAGAGTCGATTTTGGAAAATTTATATTCTAGAACCTCAATAACTTAGTAAAAGATTCTCAGTTCGGATGCACTGAGAACTAAAAACCAAAGGGAAAAATAGCAGAAGGGGAATCCCCTTCCCGTAAGGGGACACCATTCACAAAAACAAAACAAAAAAGTCTTTTATTTATAGGCACTGACTCATGGTCGGTATTGCGGCCGGCGATAACAACTGGGGGTCAGATTCTACTGGTCGGTATTTATGGCCAAAGATAATGAAAGACTTAAACGGCACTCTGACTATATTTTTAATTTATGTGTACATTTTTATTTATCTATTATTTATTTATTTTTTTCTCCTCAGAAATGTCGTGCCTCCTGTCCTACCTGGACACAGATCCGGACTCGTTGACCCAAGGCTGTCGTGGAATGCTGTCACGCAGGAAGGATTTGTGGGAGTACGCTGCACAGGTGGGTGGTAGATTCTACTGTTATATTGATGTGTAGGGGGGGAGGGAGTGTGAAAAGAGAGAGGTATTGAGGGTAAAGTGTAGAAAAAAATGAGATAGGCCCTGAGGGTAAAGAGGGGAAAAGAGAGAGGTACTGAGGGTAAAGAGGGGATAAAAAGAGAGAGGTGGAGGGACTGAGGGTAAAGAGGAGAGAAACAGGAGAGAAAAAAACCTGTCAAAAATATTGTATTGATGCATGCCAATACATAGTCAAAATTGAAACGGATTGCTACCCACATGATCCCAAAACGCGGTGTGTTATCGATAGGTGAAGTCGATCACCCGCAGGTTGCAGGATCAGCTCACATGACAGGTTTGGCCATCCTGCAAAACTATCATAACACAACTTACCATAGATTTGCACTGAGAGATATGTTAAATGTTGTGCTATGGTGTTCATTGTGCCAAAAACAGCCCTGAAGCGTTAAAACTAAGAAAGTTGTGATATATTGAATAAATCAGTTTTTTGCTTCTGCTGAAAATTAGAGTTTTTGAGATACGATAGTTTTGCTCCCTATGGACGATATGTCAGGGGTTGCTGGTGATTTGATATGTGTAAGCTCAGAAACGTGGCAGAGGAAAGCTCTACCAACTGAGCTAAACTATAACTTTATTTTTGTGTGGATTAAATTTATTTATTTTTACAATTTTCTTTTCTCTTTCGTCTTTCTATAAAGGTTGCACCACCAGAAAGTTTCTCTGAATTTTATGACCAGATCAACGCATCTCCGGCCAGAAACTACTTCCTGGCAGTCATGTTCACAGCAATTGGGATCATCTTCATCGTGGGGATCACGTGTGGCCGAGTTACAAAACGAATTCGTGCTGAAGTCAAGAACAAGTAGATGGGATGGATAGGTAGATGGTGGTGGTGGTGGTGTATATGTGTGAGCGTTACGAATGACGAAGTAAAAGAAGGGGAGAGTGTGGAGTGAGATGAATGTGGATACAAAAAAGGTTCTCATTGCAAAATCATAAAACGTAGCATTTACTGACTATTAATTTTTTTTTTTTAATCTTTTTTTTTCTTTCTACACAACAAGCGCAACAAAAAAAGGAATGCATGTTTCCAGCCGTGTGTGGAAATATAATAAAGCAAGCATTTGAAATCTTTGCGACTGTGAATTGTTTTATAAATGAATGTAATTGTGAATATTTTGTTGGTTTGGATGTTTTCCTCGCATGTAATTGTGCAAATATTGTTTTCCTTGCAATGAAAGTCTTGACATGGGTGTCCAAATTAAACATGTTGATGAAATTGAAATTTTTAAATTTTACTTTCTTTTTTTATGTATGTGAGTGAGAGTGTAAAAAAAACAAAACAAACGTGAGAGTTATTTTTGTCTGTGCATGTGTGTGTGTTTGTGTATGTGTGTGAGAGAGAGAGACAACAACAACAAAAATGTGTATGCATGTGTGCGTGTGTTTGTCTGTAATGTAAAGGTGTGTGTATGTGGCCACGAGTGCATTCCTGCCAGTTCCTAAGTATTTTGCTCTGTGTCGTATAAAAACACTTTTTGCCGTTAATATTGTCATCTCTACTGAAACTATGTCTTTTACTACGAGTTTTGATTTCCTCTTTCGAATTTGCAATTATTCTAATATCTGTGGGATTGCCCCTTTGCTATTTGGTGATAATACGTTAAGTGTAATAATATTACGTGTCATTATTTTATTGTCTTACTTAAAACATTTGACTTGTTCAATTTCTATCTACCATTTGACTTTTTGAACAAATTCTGTGTCTTGAATTTGAATGCATTTCATTTGTTTTTTAATTGTGTTATAATTAAAAATGTTTTCATTGAAATATTTTGCTTTGGAGAAGGGAATTGTGTTCTTATGTTAATTTGTTTCGTTTCTTTGTTTTCACTAACACAATTTTTAAATATTCCGTATTATTATACTTACTGTCATGTGATATCATGATAAGTTAAGTTTTTCATCTCGCGGTTCTCATATTTATCTCTATTTTTAAACAAAAATAAACGAATGAAATTCTGCTGTTTACATGATTCGTAATCAAAAAAATTGTTGTATACCTGATTTGAAAACGAGATTGAATTATAATGTTATTATGATTTGATGATGAAAAATTTATTTTGAAAAATGAATGATGATAAATAAATTTTAAAAAATAAACCCCTTCAGAAGAGGACAGATTACTCTAACAATAAAATAATAATAACATATTTTTGTACTTACACCAGTTATATCCCTTGATTTGTATCGCCGTCATATTATTACACGTACATAATATTTGATATCAATACAAACATTTTTCCTCAAGATTTGTTTATGAACTATCAGAGCTGTTGTAATAATATTACTATTGTAGGTTGATTGATATGCTTGTCACAGTCAAATGTCCTTTATTAATTATATATTATAAAGCAAAGGTTTTAGACAAGGTTGTATCATCGTATATACATCATTTTCCCAAAAGCAGCTTTTTTTAAATGTAAGTATCAATTACATGAATCTTAAATAATTTTTAAAGATAAATAACTAACAAATTAATAAGTGAGAGAAGATATTTATTTTATTATATTATTATATATATTATATATCTCTCTTTTTTTTTCTCCAACCCTGCACATTTAACATGAAAAACCCGAGACTTGCGTTTAGAGTACGATATTATAAAGACTCACAAGTAATCAAAGTTTTGTTTTCGTATCTCAAGGGTAAAAGACGTATTACAGGACGATTATAGGGGTTGTGAATGCTGTTGATGTATTTCACGACGTAAATCATTTCATATTATTTGATCCCCCTCCATGAATTTCATTTTTGATTTCTGATAAAAATAATAATAATAATAATAAAAATAATAATAATGATTCTGAAATACTCATTTCTGCTCAGATTGTCAGAATTAGGCTTGTATTATTAATTATTTTGTTGCCTATTTCTTATTAAACAAAGTGATGAAAATGTGACTTTTTTTTGTTTTGTTTTTTGTTTTTTTTATAAAGTAAAAGTAAAAGCCTCTTTGAAGTCAGATTCTGACAGAGAGCGAGTTTGCATCAAATTTATATTTGGGCTTTTGCTTCAACATTTTTAGATCACTTTAGAAAAAAGCCAAATTGCTATAGGTACGTCAAATTTATATTTGGGCTTTTGCCTCAATATTTTTAGATCACTTTAAAAAAAAGAAAAAAGCCAAATTTCTGTAGTTAAAATTTATATTTTGGCTTTTGCGTCAATATTTTTAGATTACTTTTTAAAAGTTTTATTGAAATTGAAAAGAACACGGTTTATTTACCAGGAGTTGGTGCAAAGCGAGATGGGTAATGAAAAAGATGATAATATCTGAAGAAGATTTAGAACAAACAAAAATTATGTATTGGATGGATTAGTCATTACTTGAAGTATTAATAAACTTTCTCATCACACTTCTCTGTGTGTTTATTCCTGTTTATTGCAACTTGCAAATGCTTATCGTTATTTAAAAAAAATTGATCTCTTGATATTCTGGTCATCAACTTTATCTACACAATAAGCAAACGCGGAACGAAGGCGAAGAGGAAGAAGAAGAAGACAATGAGCAGCAAAAAAAATAAAATGGGATAATTATTTTTGATCAAGTCCCTTACCGTGAGAAAAAAAAATTCAGGCTTTTGAAATCATCGCAACAGTCCGGCTTTTGGCTACATTGAAGCGCTGCACTGAAGATGATGTTTTGGTTATTTCAGTCTTTTTCTAAATATACCCTCAAGACCAAAATGCCGTGGGGCCATATGCACAGACTGTTCATAAACTGTTGGCACATTTTGGCACAATCTTACTGCAATGAATCGTACTCACAACGTGACAGAATCATCCTAATAATCACGTCATGTTCTGAGTATAAATCACTGCTGTAAGATTGTGCCAAAATGTGCTAACAGTTTAGGTACAGTCTATGTATACCACAGAATAATAATTGACCAGCGCCGGTATTAACAGACCAGTACGTTAGCTGTTAGCACATTTTGGCACAATTTTATACTTTAAAAATTACATGAATTTTACAATGAAACATGCAATGTTGTTGTTAGTATAATTCACTGGAATAAGGTTGTGCCAAAATGTTCTAACAGTTAACGTATGGTCTGAATACGGCCCCAGAAGCGACAAGAGACGATTTTTATGGCACAACTTTCGTACCACATAATATCACTATAAAAAAACCAAAACCAAAATGGCAGTGAACACTATTTAACACCACTATGTCCGCCATATTTGCTTAGTATTGCTGTGGCCACTGTCACCTATTCAAATGGCCCTATTTTCGCCTCTGTGTATTATTACTTATTCTGTTGTGTATACGGCCCCTGGAGGACAAAGTAAACAAAATGTTACCTATATTTTTGTCATCACGGTCAATTTTTTTCTTACTGGTTGGTATATTTTGGTGTGTTATATTTAATATTATATTATTGATTTTGGACTTTGAGCAGTCCCATCATATTTCCTATTGACATAATAAAAATATGATGGTGTCTCTGACACACAAACAATACACGTATAATGCGCTTTCATATATGTTAACATTCAGTATGCTGTATTGATAACTGTTTCTATCTTTGCCCATTTGCCCTTAATATAATATTATTATTATTATTACTATCTGGTGTTCAAAACGAGATTGGAATATCAAAGTGGTTGATGTTGTAGGAATGTGAAAGTAAGCTTGTTTTAGCTTGTGTGCTTACAGTCAATTTGATAGCAGTAATGACCTGCAGAAGCTATGTTATCATGAGGGAAAATATAAAGTAATAGAGTGCTGTTAATAGTGGAAATCCCTTAGGTTAAAAAACCCAAAGGCGTTCCATTTTTTAAAAATAAAGAGACAAAATGCGAATGAAATAGGAAGTTACCGATCTAAAGGGCATCAAAGTGAAAGCAAAATGTGATGAAAATCAGTACTTCCCAAATAGTGACGTCAAATTGTTGGGGAAAATGATTTAAAGACTTGTCCTATTACTATTATCTTCAATTATTGATTGACAGTGTGTAGCACAACTAACAGGGCGAAGTCGATGTCAGTGTTTTGTCGTGTCAATCATTGAAGTTATTAAACATTCTCTATATTTTTTCCTACTTACTTACAGTGTAGTCGATGGCGATGAAGAAAAGAAAGTTTAGAAAATATTAACTTGTTTGTTTGTTTATCGAATCCCCTTTATACCGCAATAAGCATGCTAGCAGTGTATTAACTCCCTTTTATAATTCATAGTTTCCCTATGATTTTTATATGATGACAGGATTTTTTTTATGGATCAATGGATCAATGGCGAAAGTTCATCTGCACTTAACCTTACACCGAAAGGTAGAAAGGAAATTGATAAAGAAAGAAGAAAGGGAATTTATTATAAGAAAAGAATAGATATAAATATAAGATTGAGTTTAGTTTGATATCGGAGTCTCCCTATGCAAGTCTTTGTTTTCTTTGGTTTAAAATTTTGATATTTTAGTTATTTATTTGTTACGCGTTTTGCATTTATTTCATCTTTATGCAACATCCAAATCAAAAAAGCGGCCGAAGTGAGAATTTCAATTTCAAAACAACTTTTATTGTTTACTTGTTGCATTCCCCCCTTTTGTTTTCATTTTTACTTTAACTTTAACTCTTATGTTGCCACCAGTTTTTTTGGTTTTTTTACTCTAATCCGTTCAGGTTGTTGTCACCTGTTTTCATGGATAATCCGAAAAATGATATCATGATTCGCAAATCAAATTTAAAAATTACAACTCGACTCGTACAGCTAAAAAAGTTAGCATGTTGAAATATTTTCTACACGCTCATACTCAGTTAGACTGTCGTCTGAATCGGAATTGACTGAGATAAACAGTAGTGTTTGTGGTTTATTCATTTATTATAATACACAATCTCAAGCTTGTTTTTCATGGAAGACATAATGCCCAGAGAAAGAAAATATAGCAACAAAAACATGAATTAAAAACGATGAAGAAGATGGTGTTAAAAAATTTGACAAAATAGCAAAAGTAGATCAACTTCAAAGGGAAATAATCCAGCAAAAACAAAATTGCATAGTAATAATAGTACTTTATTTTAATTCATTTGACTTCTTTATTCATTACAGAGAGTTTTTCAACTTTTGTCTAACGTTTGCAACCAGAACGCAGTGTAAACACTTGACATTTTTTAACAGTGGCAATATAAGGGTTAAAATTAAAATGTTCTCATTGAATAGTCTGTCGGCATAATATTGATATTATATTCAGGCATTTGTAAATTATGACTTTTGAAAAAAGCTTCTCTTACTTTTCGTGAAATATTCATATTCATCATATATCTATGTATTAAAAAAAAAAAAGTAAAGAAAATTCAGTTTATTTTCATCTTTCTATTTATTGTTTTAAAATTATTTTTTTTCATTGGCTAATCTTTCTCACTTTGGGAAGGCGTAAGTTAAGTAAGTAAAGTAAAGTTCCCATACTCAATTGTGAGCGTAGGGTGTCCAATAATATTAGGCATACGGCACAATGTGGTGGTAGTTTGTCATTGTATATAAAGGGAAATTTAAAAAATCGGATTTTAAGATGATGAGAAAATATTTTATGCTCATCTGTGTCCAAGTTATTGCAGTTACACTCATAACGCATACCCTAGTCCAGGCATACCCAATAAGCGGTACCATTCCCACCACAGAATAAGCATTGACCAGAAGCGACAATAGACGATATTTATGGCACAACTTTCATACCACAGAATATCACTAAAAAACTCAGTGGCAGTGAACACTATTTAACTCCACTACGTCCACCATATTTGTTTTGTATCGTGGTGGCCACTATCTCCTATTCAAATATTGTCACTTCTGTGATGCCCACAGGCCAAATCTGACCAGCTGTTCTAAATTGACCGGCCGGCCAACTGCTGTTGAAAATAATGATAAATATCAGCATACCATGACTGACTAAATTAGTGTACATACATACATACATACATTTGATTGGAGTAGAACTAACTGGACAGCCGTCAGCCCCTGGTCTACTAAACACATCTTTATCTTTATATAACAGTGAAATATGATCAAAGTGACACATTACACCAGCTTTCAAGTCGATGATAGATCAAGAAATGCTATGATATTAAATATATACATCAAACACAATAGTGGGCTGATCACCTTGTTGTCCTAAGTTCTGTTTCCCTAAGGCTACTGACTCTGTATCTATGACAGGAGATGGGTGGTAGCATATTATTATTATTATATTGCTTTGGTGCAGATGCACAGTGGGCTGATCCCCTGCTTGCCTTCAAAATCTGGATCAAGATCAATAGATTTCCCAGCTCTGTATCAGTGATCAGGCCATGTGTGGGGCACAGACTTGCACTTAACCTGGATATATTTGACCTTCTGCTTATACACTGTGCTTAGCCAGACACAGAGCTGGTCCCTACACTGTTTAATCATGGTTCTAAGGGGAACAGATAACAAATAAAGCAGATAAAGATCTCCATTTGTTTTAGTGTTAATTACATTCCTAATCTAAATCAATCACTACGATCTTCTCAGTTTGTATTCATGACAATTTTTTTATCTACTTTACTAAGACGGCAAACATATAATAATTTCAACATTTTTCTATGACAAGAAGTTGGAAGTGGATGTAGAACAAGAATTGAATAAATTTGACTATCATTCATTACTATTACTAACTAGGCAAGGCCTTCGTGACTTTCATTCTGTTAACTTAATCTGTCGTCTTATTATTTCTACATTTGTTTCTTCTTACTGACATATATGAACAAAACATAACTACCACAAAATCAGCTACTTTGTTTGTTAGGACGTTTATTGAGATAATGATGATAATGATAATAATAATAATAATGATAATAATAATAATAATAATAATAATAATAATAATGATAATAATAATAATAATAATAATAATAATAATAATAATAATAATAATAATAATAATAATAGTAACATTTTTTTAAATTTTAATTCTTGTTATTTATTTACAATTACTTTTAAAAAATTATTATTTTATTGGAGTGAAATTGATATCACAAACTATGGTTTAACTTAAATTATATTGTAGATGATTCTTGTTTTTCAAGTGTTAAACAGAATTCATATTTAACCTACCTAGTCAGCAAAAGGGGCGGGGGGGGGGGGGGGATTATTATAAAAAAATTGAAAAGCAGCAAGGATGAAATTTGACTTAGGTTGTTTCCTTGGATATCATGCCTGAACAGAGACCTTGTGTATGTTGTGGTAATAGATTTCAAGATGTATCTGTCTTGCTCTTTAGAATATCTATATAACTCTTCTATTTTTATTACTGTCAAGCTGAAGTGTTTGTGATGAGGAAGTTGTCGAATCAAATGTCTGAATTCCAATAAAAACATTTTTGAAAATATAATCATGTTCTCCACCGGTTTTGTTTCCCAGTGACGATTTTTATATGTATTATTATTATTATTATTATTATCTGCCCAGTGGCAGCTCTCAGGTTGTCCTACAACTGAATAGTAACCACTAGGATAACCGTAAAGTGTTTACTGGGTAAATGTATGGACCTCATGGTACATTGTTTTCCAATTTACTAGTAAAGGTATTTGGACGCAGTGGGCTCATCACCTGGTCGTCTTTAATTCCTGATGCAGAATCTTTCCAGTCATGTGTTATGTAATGAGTGGTGTAAGTCCTCATTATTGACATTTGGATTTACTTCCATTTGTCATGTGCACCCTTCAGAGCTTAACATATGGCTGGCCCCTACATTGCTCATTGCAATATAAAGGGGACTCTATAGACAAACAACAATTATTATTATTATCATCCCAGGCTGCCTCTTTGGTAAAATTTCCAGTTTCTATAGCTGTGGGGTGAACACCTGAGGCTACAAAATCATGCTGTCTGGTCCAGATATGAGTAATATTGAACAGTATATTGCCTTTGGTAAAATTTCCAGTTTCTATAGCTGTGGGGTGAACACCTGAGGCTACAATACCATGTTGTCTGGTCCAGATATGAGTAATATTGAACAGTATATTGCCTTTGGTAAAATGTCCAGTTTCTATAGCTGTGGGGTGAACACCTGAGGCTACAAAATCATGTTGTCTGGTCCAGATATGAGTAATATTGAACAGTATATTGCCTCTGGTAAAATTTCCAGTTTCTATAGCTGTTGGGTGAACACCTGAGGCTACAAAATCATGTTGTCTGGTCCAGATATGAATGAGTAATATTGAACAGTGTATTGCCGCTTTGGTAAAATTTCCAGTTTGTTTAGCTGCTGGGTGAACACCTGAGGCTACAAAATCATGTCTGGTCAAGATATGAGTGATATTGAACAGTGAATTGCTTCTTGTACCAAACAAGGTTTATGGGCACAGTGGGGTGATCCCCTGAGTGATATCAATAACCTAAAATAAACTATAGTCAATGTCCAGGACTGTCCTTGAATTAATTTAGTTGCAGATTGAATAAAGGAACATATTTATGTTTTATCACAGTGGGCTGATCCCCTGCTTGCCTTAAACATCTTGATCCATAGATTTTCCAGCTCTCTATCATGCCATGTGTACTGGTGGGGCACAGACTTGCACTTAACCTGGATACGTTTTACCCGGGTAAGCGCATCGATGCCTTCTGCCTTGTACTTGTACACTGTCCTCGGCCAGATACAGATTGGTCCCCACACTGTTTAACCACGGTTCAAAAGGGAAATAACAAACAAATTATCTGGCCAGTGATATTTACTTTGAACGCTTGGAAATTCCCGTAAAACCTTGTGACGCTTCAACCAAAGCAAAAGAAACTTGGGCTGGTCTGTAGGAAGAATACAATGATAATGATAATTAATAACAATAATGATAACAACAGAGGAACAAAACACATCTAGTCTTGGAGACAGTCAAACGCAAACTGACAGGCACGTGATTCTAATAGGTCAAAACCTTTGGATGGGTTTTCCATTTCCCCAAGGTCGTTCTATTGTGAGTAAAAAGGACCTTGACAAACAACCTTCCAATGGTGAATAAGGAATCATCATGATTTGTTTTCGGTACTTCCCGAATAGCAAGGTCAAGTTGGTGGGGTAAACCTTCTAACGATCTTGTCCTATTCTGAATTGGGGTACAAGGTAGAGTTATACCTAAGGCATGGCCCAGTGGTTATGAGAGCAGGCTCTAATTGCAAAGGTTGTGGGTTCGAACTCTACCCCTTTCACCTGGTTGTTTTTCTGGGACAAAAAATTTTACTCCAATTGTCTCCCATGACCTTGGTGAAGAAATCGGTGCCGCCAGCTTACAGCTGGGGAAGTAATCTGAGATAGATCAGCGACCGATGCAAAAGGGTGATGATATATTGACACTGTCCGCTTCACGCTACGGAAACTGGGATGAGCACCAGCTCTATGGGCCTCGAAGCTTTTATGGACTTTAAAAAAAATATAAACCAAGATTCCCAAGATAAGCTGGCCTTCACGGGGAAGGATTGGAGTCCAATACTTTGATCTGGTGGCGCAGTGGCTAAGTCACTAGCCTTTGGTTCGAGAGGACGAGGGTTCAAATCCTGGTGGAAGCGCTGGATTTTTTCTCAACACCTTGATCCCACTTCGCAGCGCTGCACTGCGGCTAATGCCTGGGTTATTCCGGTCTACCCTCGGAATAGACCCTCAAGACAAATTTCTCCCTGAGATGAATAAAGGAATTTTTAAAGGTACAAGCAAAGGTATGCAGACAACAGATCACATGATTAAAACATGAGTGTAAATTTTTTAAAAACAAGAATTTCCAGAAATATGTTCTTTATTCAGACAAGAAAAAGAGGTTCAGCATCATAATGTATTATGCAAATCATATTGCATAAAAAAAACCCAACAATTATAATAATAGAGATAAAAGGGGGCAAACACAATATAGAAATAACCCTGCTTCATCGTAGCTACACTTGAACTTGAACTTGAACAAAAAAAAAAGCTGATTCAGTCCGTATTGTTTGATCACTCATTTACATTTCTGATTGATGTAATGGGACATAAATACAAGGTTAGCGTGTTTTGATACCTTAGACCCACCCCCCCTGGCCAGCCAAACTCAGAAGAGACAAAATAAAACAAATAAAATAAGTTTCAACAGTAATTATTTGTAATCTCATCTCAAATCCAAAATTTCATTCATCCGTTTCAATATTTAGTATGTCAACCACCCGTTTTTCTAACATCATCCAGCAGACGTGCGGGGTAAGACGGAATGAACAATTCAGTATGAAATTTCAAGTCATCCTAAATGTCTTGGAGAGCCGTATTTGAACCATCTTAGGAGTTCATGAGGCGGTTTTGGCTCTGTCTGTTCATGATTTAAGCCTAAATGTTTTCACGGATTAAAATCTAATGATGATCAAGGCCATTCGTAGTTTCCAGAACAATCCACGACATTGACGCAGCCCCACGCATGAGTATTTATTATTACGACACAAGTTCTGCTAAAGGCACACAACGTGGATTTCTCTACACTGGATGCTTTTAGAAAAGCAGGTGGTAGTCATACTAAATTATATTGAAAGAAATGTATGAAATTTTGGATTTGAGAAACCTACTCCATTTGTTTTGTTCTACCTAATCTGAGTTTGGCTGGGCCCGGATGGTTTCTAAGGTATCAGAACACCCTGTAGAATTTTTTTAATTTTTAAAAAATATATAATATATTAATTGTAAAGTTGCTTTGATGGGCACCCAGGAGCCTTTATGCGACTTAACGTCCAGAACCAGAATTAAACATAACTGCCTCGCACTCGCATGCTGAAATAAAAGCTTTGAAAACTATAATGTAAGTAATGGGGCTAGCAAAAATGGTTTATGACTAATGCTAGTTTAGTTTCAAAATAACCGTTTTCCAATGAGGTACCGTATTTCTACCTGATTAACTGTTGTACTGGCCGTTATAAACACCCCCCTCCTCCCTTCCTCCCCACACTCCCCTTGTCTATATTTTCTACACTTTCTTTGTTGAGACAAAACCAGCATCTTTCTGCGCCATTGATAATTTTCAAGGGACTTATGAGAAACAAACCTTGTAGTTGTAGTTGTAGTGCTCGGTTGTGAACAGCGTTTGTCCTTGTCCAAAATTGTATTCACGCCTAACAGGCAGCGTGTGGCGTATTAAGTGTTGAGTTGCTTACCCGGGGTAAATGTGCTACTATATACTGTAAAGCGCTTAGAGCATGGTGATGATCTTGGATAAGTGCTATATAAATGCCATTTATTATTATTTATTACAGTACAAAATAAAATAGGAGTAAGTCGATAATGCATTTGGCAAAGAGTAAAATAATAATAATAATAATAATAATAATAATAATAATAATAATAATAATAATAATAATAATAATTTAAAAAAAAAAATAAAATAATAATAATAATAATAATTTTAAATAAATAAATAAATAAATAATAATAATAATAATAATAATAATAATAATAATAATAATAATAATAATAATAATGATAATA
>JARFNW010045955.1:0-14188 GCA_031763155.1 Dirona albolineata | reverse complement strand
TATACCATTTTCCCTTGTTTTTTCATACCTTCTATTTGGATTTTTAGCTTCTGGCAGCCCTCATTCCTCTTATATATACATATGAACAATTTGAGGGCAAAACGTGATAAACACCAATTTAAAAAACCTGAATTTTTAACTCAGTTTTAAAGCTTGAAAAGGGAGCACCACTTTTTTTAGAAACTTAAGTATTTGGATGCTGGAACAGATTACTATGGGCTACTTATTGTTGGTTTCAAAAACTAGCACTTGGTGCTCTGACAAAAAAAAAAAAAAAAAAGGTGGAATGTCTCAACATTGTAAATTTGGATTTATCTCATTTTGCCCCGAAACTGTTCATATATAGACGCTATGAATGTAATGCACTTCAAGATGCTTTTAATCAAGGTAAGTGGAATAAAACTGGTGAAGCCGAGAATTAAATCTATATATATAGAAAAAAAGAAGACCTGGCGGTTAGGGTGCCGACTGTGAGATGATGAGATCTCGATATCGTCAGATCCCGGGTTCGAATCTTGGCTGAGGCTACCGATGTTGCGGGGTTGGCTGGGCTGGGTTGGCTCAGCATGGCCTCGGTAAGCACCTACACATAGCTGATTATCATAGCTGCCAACTTTTCAAAACTGAAATACGGAACACTCTCACGCGTCGCGACACCCAGTGCGCTATGTCATTACTTACTTATATAATAATAAATAATGGTCACAACCACTGTCGTTGTCATCGATTCTTTCTTTCTTGATCAATTTATGATCAATTTACCTTTTGTACCTTTCAGTGTAAGGCTTATGCATCATAAACAAACTTGTCATCGATTACTAATTTAAATTGCCGTTGGCGGGTGTAAAAAAACCCGATGAAAACATGCAAAACCGAAACTGAAAGCAAATAAAATCACGGCAGAAGCGGCATCTACGAGACAGAATGACTAAAATCGAATTGTTATATTTTTTTCGTGGATCCAAGCAGGCGGATTGTTGGAAACCTTTCCTAAACACTGAATTAAGGCCCCAGTTAGTCGCTATTAAACAACCGCAAATCACTGAAAGACACAGAAGTTGCACATTAAACCTAAAAATGATGAATACTCATTTTCAACAGTGAATACGGACTTACGGACTCGGGGAGTCAAATACGGAACGAGTCCATATTATACGGACAGCTATGCCTACACCACTTAGGTATTACAGATGAAGGGATTTGGACAACAATACACATACCCAAAAAAAAAACCCAAAAAATAATCTGCACAACTCACCATCCTTGGATGAGTATGGACATGTCCATGGGCATGAGGGACGCGGGAGTGTGAATGGGCGGTCAGCCCGATGATCTGGTTGACCAGTGTCCGTTGGTGACCCATGCCTGGGTAGTGTTGGGAATGGCTCTGACTGCAAGCCGGCGCCGCCTGCTGGGGTGGGGGCGGTGGTGGCGGCGGAGGAAGCTGGAGTGCCTGTGGCTGCAGTATACCATCAACGGACGACGACTGCCGATGATGTTGCGCATGCTGGTTATGCTGTTGCTGTTGTTGCGACGGCGGTGGTGGTGGTTGTTGCTGTGACGGTTGGATGGGGTAGAGTGGAGGCGGTTGCAGTGGGGAGGGGTGTTGCGGATGAGGAGCGACGGCGATGGATTGTTGTTGCTGCTGCTGCTGCTGTTGTGAATGGTGGGGGTGGTGACTAGGGAGGGGGATGGGCTGTGGGTGAGGTGCGTGTGCCGGCGGTGGTGGCGGTGGTGGTGCGACAGGAGGTTGCTGGTGTGCTGGAAGTTGCATCGAGAGGTTTGAACCCCACATCGGTTGCTGGGGACTGCCAGAGGGTCCTGTATCCAGGCTGGAAGTTTGAAAAAAACATTTTTTTGAATTGATTCTAAAAGTGTACGGATTAGGCATACAAATAAAAGTAGAACTGTAAATAAAAAAAACCAACAAAATTTAAAGATGAGTTACACATTATTTGCACAAGTTCACATACAAAAGGAAATGAAAATTAACAATGAACATAGATATAAAGGAGCAATGCTTATGGAGATGATTGGTGACCCCTGTGGGCCAAAAGAGCAGATTTAAAATGCGTCATTGTCTATACATGTGGCAACATCATTGGGCGATGTGTTACATTCACAGTCTGCGGGAAAATCGAATAGTCAGTGTTGCTGGATGGGATATTGTGAGATCCCATATTCAAATCCCGGCAATTCTAGGCCCGATGTTGAGTCTTTGGGAAAGAATCGTTTCACAGCTTTTCCTCGCTTGACACATGTGTCGAAAGTTTCAAAGAGTGCCGGGCTAAATACAGAGAGAGATTCTTATCAAAAATGTTAGCATGATGGGCCTGAACTGGAAGCCACTGGCATGTTGCACCAAAGTTATGCCAATTTAACATTAGGTTCCTGGAAATGACACGGATAGAAACCTGATGCAATGGGCCTGTAGATGAATCTAGATGGGCAAAAACACTTGGTGCCACGCGTCATCTAAATCGCACCAAAGTAACGGCTATTTAACATCAGCTACCTACTCGATAGATCTGTGTTAATTAAACTAATAAGTTTTTAAAACTATGTGAAATAATTATTTTTTTTTTAAAAGGTGACGAAAGAGAGGTGAGAAAAAATATGTCATGAATGGAACTCCAGAAAGACGAGTCTCGGGAGAAGTTGCCACCCTTGAGACTCACAATTCCAGCAACAGAAAGATGATTAGGACCTCAACCTTAAAATATTATACATCCTCCATCTGGAAACTAAACAGATAGTTTGTTTGTTATCTGTTCCCTTCAGAACCGTGATTAAACAGTGCAGGGACCAGCTCTGTGTCTGGCCGAGGACAGTATACAAGGCAGAAGGCATCGATGCGCAGACCCAGGTAAAACATATCCAGGTTAAGTGCAAGTGTGTGCCCCACTAGTACACATGGCCTGATACAGAGCTGGAAAATCTATGGATTAAGATTTTTAAGGCAAGCAGGGGATCAGCCCATTGTGCTAAACAGATAGAAACTCAATGAAGTTGAGGCATCGGGTGATAAGTGGTTAGGTTGCTCAAACTTAATTCAAGTCTGTGAGCCTGTACTATGCATCTACATGGATATGTGGCGAGATGGCCGAGTGGTTACGACAGCAGACTCTCATGGTGGTGAAGGCTGTGGGTTCGAATCCTATCCCAGTCACCTCATCATTTTTCTTGGACGATAAATTTTGCTCCAATTGGCTCACTCGACCCAGCAGTAAAATATGGGTACCAGCTTAGAGCTGGGGAAGAAATCTGCAATAGACCAGCCTGCTATCTAGAAGGGTGAGGCATTTTCACTCTGTCCGCTTCACATATACGGAAACCGGGACAAACATCGGCTCTACCTGGCCTCAAGGCCATTAAGGAAGGACACGTACGTGGATAAGGACTATAAATATAAACCCGTCTTCAATTAATCGAGTTCATAACCTGTTTGGGAACCACTCACTTGACCAAATGCAATCCTAGAATCCGGGAGGAGGGTCCACTAGAAGGATGGGCATGGGGGTGAGGGTGAGGGTGGGGATGGTGGTGGTGGGCCGGGAGTCGGCTGGCCCCGGGGTGGAGACAGCCGCACATAGGACTAGAGTTGACACAGGGCGGGGGCGGGGGAGGAGGGGGCGCTGAGGCAGACGAGGATGAGGAGGGGTGGGGGTGGTAGTGGGCGGAGGGCGGGCACCCTCGGAAACAGGGTTGGGCCGGTAAGTGGTAGGCCATGGGGGTGCCGGTGGTGGCAGCAGCCGTGGTGGTGGGGGTGGCGGCAGAGGGGTCCTGGTGGTAGTGGTGGTGGTGGATGTGTGCCTGGAGAGGGTGGCCGAACACTAAAGCCACAGGAAGGAGAGAGAGATTATAATAATATACTTTATTATAATTTATTTATATTATTAAGCTTGTAGATATTATTATTATCATCATCATTACCATTTTTCTCATGGTTTTGTTTGATTGAAAGAAAAATGGGGGAGGGAAGTGGAAGTGAGCAGTATCATCGATTTGGATTTCTATAATATTATATAAAATGGTGACGACGACGTAATAGGAATTAAGCAAACGCGGCATGACAATCACCAATTTTTGTGGCACCAACTTACAATGTTTTTACACCACATGACTGGCTAATGCTGTATTACTATTGCCTATTTCCATGACACTGTACGCATGGCATCACTTCCCTACCATTTTTCAACTTTTCATCATCATTGCTGGTTATATTAAATCTTTAAATCAATCAAATTAACTAGACATACCAAATTGCCATCAATACTTCCGCAAGGGCATTTTGTCTTTAGGGTATATTTCGAAAGTAGACCGAAGTAACCCGAGTACACTGCCATTGGTGGAAGTATGCACTAAACTGCACCAAAACCATGGCTATATACTACTAGGGGAGTCTGGAAAATGTAGAAAGGCAAGGAGAGTAATTAAACAGGATAAGATTGTTAGAAGATTTTCCCCAGCAACTTGACCTTGCTATTCGGGAAGTACCGGGGGGAAAAAAACCAAGAGATTCCTTATTCACCATTGGAAAGTTGTTTGTCACATTTGGCCTAGTTTTTTACTTACAATAGACCGATCTCTGTGAAATGGAACACCCAAGCAGACAGGTTTCACCTAGTGGTTGATACAAACGAAGAGCAGGGGACATGATAAGGACTCATGAAGGAAACTTATTCGATGTCATTAAATCCTGACAGCGAAAGGTGCAATAGGTATTGGCGTTGGTGGCCGAGTGGTTAGGCTATTTGACTCAAGATCGTCAGGCACACTAGTTCAAATCCTGGCTGAAGCTACCAATGCTGAGTCCTTGGGAAAGACTCTTTACACACTCGACTCAGGTGTGAATGAGTTCCCAGCTACAGGAAGAGATAGATATTGTCAGTATGTTAGCATGGCGAGGCCTAACAGGCTTTGCTTTACTGTATGATCCCCATGAAGGTTGAGATGGATGTTGAATGACACGGCACGCTGGAAGATAAACGATGTAAAGTCTGTTGGCCTGTACTTGTTCGGAGGCGCAGACTATAAACATATCTTTTATATCTTTTTTTATTTTAACCAAGGTCTCTGTATTATTAATGGCAAGATTTTGACTTCCCGCTCATTTGGGCTGGTGGGTCGCGAGTGAGACATAAAACCATCTCCATCTTTAAAGTAATTGGAAAGCTGTTTGTCACTGTACTGTACTTTTTTTTTACTCACAATAAACAGACAGATCTCTGGGAAATGGAAAACACCAAGCAAACATTTTTCACCCATTGAACTTGGTATTTTAAAAAAAAACATAACTGGCAATGAAACGGACAGAAACAGATGAGAATACAAAGGGTTAAAAAAAATATTTTTGTCAAACTACTCACAGCCCCGAGAGGTAGGAATCAGCCTGGTGTTGGATCCGGGGTTACGAAGCGCCGGGTGTGGATAGGCGAAGCACTGAGGTCCTGCCATGCCTGGGTGGTGATGGTGGTGGTGTGCTGCCGCCGCTGCTGCCGCCGCTGCGGTCGTGTTGCTATGGTTGACCGGTTGCGGCCGGTGTGGCAGGCCCACGGGCGGAGTGATACCCAGGTGGTGGTGGTGGTGATGATGGTGGTAAAGGTGAGGGTGGTGGTGGGAGTGGGCCGGCGGGGGGACCTGGTTTGCGCCGCTGCCGGTGGAGGTGGTGGTGCTGCTACTACTACTACGCGCTGAAGAAGCCGAGGAGGATGACGGGGTAGTGACTAAGGAGGAGGTAGAGGGGGAAGAGGAAGAGGAGGGGGAGGAGGAGGATGGGGCAGAGGTGCACGCAGTAGCAGTCGTTGCCATGGCGGATGTTGAAGAGGTGGAGGAGGATGACGGTGGTTGATGAGCGTACGGACATGACAGGTGGTGGTAGTTCTGGTTGTAGTTCAGGTGCCTCATACTGTTGATGCGGATGTGTGGGTGACGTCGCGAGCGTGGATTTGCTGACGAGCGACGCTGTCAAAAACGAGAAAAAGAAGAGAAAAAAATGATTAGAAAAACACTTTGGGAAGGGAAACATTATGTTGAATCGAAAGGAGAGGCATTAGTGGCCGACTGATTAGGCTACGTGACTCAACATCGAGAGGCCCCAGGTTTAAACCGTGACAGAGGCAACCAATATTGAGTCCTTGGGAAAGACTTTACACATTTATTTGTTTTCCTTACTCGACTCAGGTGTGAATGAGTACCCAGCTACAGGGCATAGAAAGATACTGTCAGTATGTTAGTATGATGAGCATAACAGAATGAGCTACTGTATGCTCCCTAACGAGTTGAGAAGGATATTGAATGACATGGCCTGCTGGAGGGAGTGGGGGGGGGGGGGGTAAATGATGTCAAGTCTATGAGCCTGTGCAAGCTTGTACAGGGACACAGGACTATAAATTCATCTTTTTCTTTTGACATATGTTGCTGACAACTCTATGTCATCAAGGGGGAAATCACAATCTTACTTATCAGCTTTGAACAGTTACGTGGTTTTATCAATGTTTTATTCGGCCAAGTAAGTCCTTCGGAGCCTTGAGGCCCACAGAATCAGTGCTTATCCCAGTTTCTGTAGCATTAAGCAGACAGAGTGACAATAACATGTTACCCTTCTGTCGTCTTCGGTTGTCATCGACGCTGGTCCACCCCAGGTTACTTCCCCAGTTTATAGCTGGTATCCATTTCTTCACCTAGGGTTTGAAGGACGCAATCCAACTAGACTTTCTTAACCCAAGAAAATGGAGGAGGTGACTAGGGAAGGATTGAAACCCATGACCTTTGCCACGATGAGTTTGCTGTCTTAACCACTCAGCCATTTCGAAAGGCTGGCAGTCTAACCACTTGTCAAGCTCCTCAAAAACATTTTGAGTAATCTATCTTTTAAAGAATGTATCTAAAACACACGCAGTGGGCTCATCACCTGCTCGTCTTTAATTCCTGATGCAGAGTCTTTCTAGCCATGGGTTAGGTGATGAGTGGTGTAAGTCTCCATTGACACTTGGATTTACTTCCATTTGTCATGTGCACCCTTCAGAGCTTGACATATTGTGGCTGGCCACTACACCGCTTATTGCGGTATAAAGAGGACTCATTAAACAACAATAAACATCTATAACACGTGAAGGGTACCTACCTCATCTGCAAACAGAATCCGTCCCGACTGACACATTGGGCATGGACAGCAATGACACGTCGTGTCGGGCGTCGGAGCAGACTGCGACTCCATGGAGCTCTCCCCAGGCACAAACTCGTGAGGATGAGCCATGCAGTCCTGAGGAGCCATCTCTCGATGGTGAGCCAATGAGCCGTTCAGATTGTTGTTGCCGATGACGTTGTTGTTCAATTCACTCTCCATACGACTGCCAGACTGAACCTAGGCAGAAAAGAAACGGTCAAAAGTTGTTGGTTTTTTTTGGGGTTTAAAATAGATAAAAATCATTTCTTCCCCTTTATAATTCAACTGCTTGATTGTTACAATCTGTTCCCTTAATAAGTACCATGATTAAACAGTGTAGGGACCAGCTCTGTGTCTGGACGAGAACAGTGTGAAAGACAAAACAGAAGGCATCTTTGTTTGAAGAAAAAAAAAAAAGAAGAAAAAAAAGAGATGTTGCTTGTTTGTTTGTGTCTTCTCTCAAACTCTCAGCCTATGAAAATTGCAGAGTGGTGTCAAGACCAGCCCTATGTCCAGCACTCAGCAGTGCACACAGCATCCTAAGGTATACACACCGACGGCGTCCCAATAGCTGTGCATAATCAAAAACAGAGCCGATAATTCAGAAGCTCAGGAATTTAGGACGGATTTATAATTAGCTGGAATCTCTCCACAGTGTTCAACATCACTCTAAAGGTGAAAACAGTTTGCTTGGATTTTAAATTTCCCAGAGATCGGTCTATTGAAAGTAAAAAGTACCGTGACAAGCAAACAACTTTCCAATGGTGGATAAAGGAATCTTGTGATTTGTTTTCCTTAGCTACTTCCAGAATAACAAGGTCACGGTCGAGTTGCTAGTCTGGGCAAAATCTTCTAAAGATCTTGTCCTATTATTGATGTCCTTACCAAACACGACGAGTACATCCATTCCTCCTTTTGGATATTCTATTTACTCCCCTGAAGTCTGGGTTCCTAGGCAGTGGGCTCATCACCTGCTCGTCTTTAATTCCTGATGCAGAGACTTTCTAGCCATGTGTAAGGTGATGAGTGGTGTAAGACCTCAATGGCATTTGGATTAACTTCCATTTGTCGTGTGCACCCTTCAGAGCTTGACATATGGCTGGCCCCTACACTGCTTATTGCGGTATAACCAAACACGAGTATATCCATTCCTCCTTTTGGATATTCTAAAGTCTGGGTTCCTGTGCCGGGAATGAAAGCTAAGTGATATCTTATCTATAATTGCTCTTCATCTTTCTATTTAACCAGGTGGCCACTCCCAGTTGTCCTGAAACTGAAGAGTGACCACTGGGGTAACAGCAAAGTGTTTCATGGTACATTGTTGCCCAATTTACTGGTAAAGAGGTTTGGACGCGGTGGGCTCATCACCTGCCCGTATTCAAATTCTGATGCCGAGACTTTATAGCCATGTGTAAGGTGATGAGTGGTGTTAGTCCTCATTGTCATTTGGATTAACTTCGATTTGTCATGTACACCCTTCATAGCTTGACATATGGCTGGTCCCTACACTGCTTCATGTGGTATAAAAGGGACTCGATAAACAACAACTTTCTGTTTTTCACCCCTCAATAAACGTTCTCCATCCATATCTTCTCATTCCCTTCCTCCCATGCCGTATCATCCTCTCTATTGTTCCAAGAGCTCCCATGCCGTGGCCCTTGCTCTCACCTTCATGTTTTAAATAAACAAATAATAAACAATAATAAAAATTCCCTCCATTCATTCACCCAGGGGGCAATTTGTCTTTGGGGTCTATTCCGAGGGTAGACCGGAATAGCACAGGCGTCAGAGCTCAGTGCAGCGCCTCAAAGTGGGATCAAGGTCTTGAGAAAGAAAGAAAAATCAGTGCTTCCACTGGGATTTGAACCCGCAACCTCTCCAACCAAAGGCTAGTGACTTAACCACTGCACCACCGGCTCCCCATGTGAATGTAATTGTCCCTCTTCGTTTGGCCACTTGTAGAAGGCTTTAGGATCGAAATATTGCTCTTTTAAGTTTTGCGTATAGAAACCCACTAATGCACCATTCCTTTTATGTCTCATACACAAGACATTCAGAAATACCAAAAATGGACCGAAACTAAGATATGATGAAAAGAATTTGCCGAAAACGTGAAAACTTAGTCAACTCACAGGTATTCTGGGGCTTCTGTTCTGCAGGAAGGATGTTGGACGGAATCGATCTGATGGCGGTGGCGAATGCAGTCGGGCACAGCTCAGCTCCTCCATCGGCTCCAGATTGACCCGGGCACAGGAGGCCATGGATGCGGAAGAGTGGTCGAAGAGATTGTCGGGGTGGCCCGGGACAATTTGCGCCCCTGCATTCGGACCTCTCCACGCATGACTGACGGAGGATGGGCCGCGACCGCTGTTGTTGGGCATGTTGGCCTGTGTGATTGTGGCAGGGGTTAGAGTAGAGGAAGGGGAGGGGGAGACCGAGGTTGAGGAGGTGGAAGAGGAGGATAAGGAGGAGGGCGATGAGGAGGAGGAGGAGGAGAGAAACGTTCCACCGGTGACTGCGGCACGAGCGGGATCTTCCTCGATGTCCTCCATGGTGAGAGAGGTGGCCAAGATTCTGTTGCCGTTACCATGATTTGTGAAAGGACCCTGGAAAGACGTAGAGAAGAATTATACCGTGTAGTCTATAGATGGGATGTAGGTATTTGGATGCAAAAAAGGAAGACTCTGGATAGAGATCAACAGCGAAAGTTTGTCCGCACATAGCCATACACCAAAAGGTAGAAATGAAATTGATAAAGAAAGAAAGTCTACAGGTGTTCTGACGATTTATATACATTTATACTTTTTAAGAATGTCTGAAACAGAACTCTTTGGTAAGACTTACAGTCAATTTTAACTCAATTTGTTGGGGTTTTTAAAAAAGATTTGCCCTTTCATCACCTGTCAATATTAATATTATTATTGTCTCAGTGGCCAATACCAAAAAAATTTTCTGATCGGCTATAGGAACTGATTGACTCGATTGCATGTGTTCAAAACATGCTGAAAACACTGGTTCTCATCCGACCACCAAAGTCAAGCGATGTCGGGTGTGTTGAGTAACTACCAACACACATAGATGTGTGACCGTTTGGGAACTCCAAGTCAGTGTAATGTTGCAGGCATTTCTTTTTGCTTTTCGGTTTTTTTCATTCACTTTGACTGTCCCGTCTCCCCGAGTCATTAATCGGAATAATAGCACGTTCCCATTCTCGTTCTCAAACGATGGACACGTAATCGTCAGCCAAACACGTAATATTTTGTTGGTTATTTCCCTGCACCAACCTCTAAATTTCATATTCCCCATTGCTCCTTTTTATGCATCAGATGTTTATCAAATTTTCAACTGGTTTTTTTTTGGTCAGTTATTGCACTAGTGTTACAATATTCAGAATCCCATCTTACCAGGGGATGAGTGGGAGCTGCCTGCTGTTGATTTAGACCACGGTGCGACTCGGATTCACGGGGATGAAGGAAATTGGCAGAGAACGGAGCAGGAAGGTTGTCGGACGATGACGAAATCGTCAGATCCTGCTCCACTGTAGGGTATGATGGGATAGATGGCTTCTGGTTTTTGTTGACTGCGGCGACATTTCGCGGCCTTGATCTCGCTGATGATGATGATGCTGCAGAGGATGCTTGATGGTCTGTTACCGAACAAATTAAAAATAGATGTAAAAAAATAGAGGGGCTTTAAATGGCAGTCGAGAATGAAACTTAAAGACATTATACTCTTTCTTTTTTTTTTAAGCACCGTTATCTTTTTCTTTTCTCTACTTTGTTACATTTTATGACTTGTGAGGTTTAGTCATTTGACTTAAACTTTAAGAATTTGATTATTCTGTTAACATACATACATACATTACATACATTAAAATTGAAGCCTAGAGGACTTGAAGAAAACTGTCGAGTTCATAAGGACTTCAGGTGTAGCCAATAACAAATGTGAACAAAAAGAAAAAGTATTTCAATTTTTATTTCCCCAACTGTTTTCCTTTTTAAAATTCTGTTCGTTCTTTTGTGCCTTGCTGGTTTAACCAGGATGTCTGAGAACTTTCACACACGAAAAAAAAGTTTTTAAAAAAGTAGAAAAATCCAGTGGAAATCACCCTTACTCATTATGTGCAACATAGCCCTATGCACAAATAAAAGGACAGGTTACTGGGATTATGCACCCCCCCCCCCCAAAAAAAAAACAAAAAACAAACAAACAAAACCAAACCAAATGACCTTATGATTCGGGAAGTACAGAAAATGAAAAGAAGAGAAAATTGAGCGTTCAACCTTAGACAGATGCCCTTGTCAAAAAAAAATTGTATCCACGTCTAACAGGTTGTGTGTGTGGCGTATTAAGTGTTGAGTGCTCTATTGCTTTCCTGGGGCAAATGTGCTACTATAAAGCGCTTAGAGCAATGGTGATGATCATGAATAAGCACTATATAAATGTACAATATTATTATTATTATTATTATTATTATTATTATCATTAATATTATCAGTTTTTCGAATTAATTGATTAATAGTAATAGCTGTAAGACGACACATACCTTCATCCGACTCAGTGAGATCCACAACCACAGTAGGCCTATTATTTCTGGGTATTGGAAATTTTTAAAAAATAAGGTTAGAGTAAGCACAGAAAGTCCCACAAAACCTTCCATCCTCATTTTTTTAAAAAGGTATGTTCTCCACCCTCTGGATACTGGTCAATTGTAGATCACTTCCCAAGCTGTGAGGTCGTACCCATTTCCCCACCTGGATCGGGTCAGAAGTAAGTCTTTAAAGAGCCTTGAGGCCCAAAGAGCCGGTGCTTTTGTAAAAATCCTGGTTCCTGTAGCGTGAAGCGGACAGAGTGACAATATGCAACCCTTCTGGATAGGACACTGGTCTATCACAGATTACTACCCAAGCTGTGAGATGGTGCAAATTTCCACACCTGGATCGGGTCAGGCAATGGAGGTAAAACGTCTTTCCCAAGGATAGCAACGCAATGCCACAATCAAGACTCAAACTCCATGGGGTTAACATGGATTAGGTGAGAAGTCACAAAACACCATCACTCTCTAAAATTGCACATCATAAATAGTAAATTTATAAAGTGTTCCATGGTCCATGGACATATTAGCATACACACACAAAGAACACTATTAATCACTTATTATGACCAATTTCTGACGCAGTCTTTCTAGCTATGCAAGGTGATGAGTGGTGTTAGCCCTCGTTGTCATTTGGATTTACTTCCAACATTTGTCATGTGCACCCTTCATTATAGCTTGACATATGGCTGGCCCCTACACCGCTTTCTGTAGTATAAAGAGGACTCGATAAACAAAACAAATTATGACCAATAACACAAACACACTCACCATCAATCTCAACAAAAACAGACACACACAACTCCCAAAGTGGCACAGGCACACCATTACAGTTTACTGACCTGTTCTCCACCATTACAGACACACACAACTCCCAAAGTGACACAGGCACACAACCATACCGTTTACTGACTTGTTCTCCACCATCACAGACACACACAACTCCCAAAGTGACACAGGCACACCATTACAGTTTACTGACCTGTTCTCCACCATCACTACTTCCACATCGCTGTCATCAGAGGCCGACACCCTGTCCACACCATCCTCACAATCACAACCACCACCTGAAGCAACAACCTTCTCCTCCTCCTCCATGGCTGTTGGTACCTCTACAACGTCCATCTGTCCATCATCCTCCTCCCCCTCCTCCACTGGCACGATGCCGTCCACAGCATTACGAACAGGCGCCGACCGCTGAGCCATAGACGAAGCTAACGCCTGATTGGTCACTTCCTCCACCCATGTATTCGCAGACGCGTGATTTCCCGTCATATTCTCCGAAAGTCTTGTAGACTCGTTTCCGTTGACGTGAATTACGTCGCCACCCTCAACACGTGCAGGGACAGCCTTCGATGCAGGTTTGACATCCACAGCGGCAGCCGTAGGTGACAATGATGATGCAACCGTTGGAGTCGATGAGGATGATGTGCCTGAAATAATGGAATCATCAATGATTAACATAATTGGTTTTCCATCAAGAATGTTAAAATATAAATTTGGCGTCGGTGGCTGAGTGATTAGGGTAATAATAATAATACCAATAAAAATAATAATAGTAATAATAATAGTAATAATAATAGTAATAATAATAGTAATAATAATAATATCAACACCAACAATAATCATAATAACTACAGTCATAATGGTAATAATAATAATAACAACAACAACAATAATAATAATAATAATAAATGTGCTACTGTAAAGCGCTTAGAGCATGGTGATAATAAGCGCTATATAAATGCCATTTATTATCATTTATTATAATAATAGTAACAATAGCAATTAGTAATAGTAACAATGACTACAAAAAACGCCAAACCAAGGTAAACATCTTGTACCTGGCAGACTGATGTCTTGGCCTGCACTCGGCATTGGATAGAAAGCTGGTGGTCGTGCCTGTACGGGGAGGGAGTGGCTGGCTGGGGGGTCGGGTTCCAGGAAGGACGGGAGTTGACCCAGGTGACCCTCTGCACCAGAATCGAGGGTACGATAACCATTTTCCGTCGACGCTTGAGGGGCAATGGATTGTGATCTCGAAGAGGTTGATGATGTTGGGGTGGAAGATGAAGATTCTGAGTTGAGCTCATTTTGACTGAAAAACAAATTCAAATATTTTTTGTTAATGGCACGTTGTTATAATGATAACAGTAAAAAATAATTTTAAAAATCACCATGTGTATCCAAATTTGAGTTCATTTATAATAATAATATAAACAATAATAATAATAAATAATAGAAACAATAATAATGATAATAATAAATAATAGAAACAATAATAATGATAATAATAAATAATAGAAACAATAATAATGATAATAATAAATAATAGAAACAATAATAATGATAATAATAAATAATAGAAACAATAATAATGATAATAATAAATAATAGAAACAATAATAATGATAATAATAAATAAT
>JARFNW010045844.1:0-14189 GCA_031763155.1 Dirona albolineata | reverse complement strand
CGCTGTGGTTTGTCGTCTTTTTAACAGTGGGTACCAAGAGCCAAGAACTGTAGTTTGTGTAGTGATTCTATTTATAGCAGACTAATAAAATATGCACCACTGGTATTGTACGTTGTAAATTGATATGTCTATATATTGTAAAGTTAAAAGAAACATTACGTGCTCAATGGCACACAATGTATTCATATATCCCGTGGCGAAGGTGTATAGAAAGGTTTTCTTACGTACCAACTTCCAGGGATCTAACAATTCGACTAACGAAAAGTCATACAAGGTACAAGCCATGCATACAATCACAAACAACTTCTTGGCCGGACAGATGTACCAACCGTTGCCAAACAAAACTCATCATAGAGAGCCAAACACAACCAACTAAACCAAACAGAGAGAAACAGAACCAAACACAAAACAAATAGTGCCAAACCACAATACACAGAACCAAACACAACAAATGGCAGCAAATCACAATGCACAGAACCAGACACAAACAGAACTTAACACAGCTCACAAACACGAATTCTGTGTGATCTCCACCACACAGTACTACTAGTGACAGTACACAGTGCAGTTCTGAGTTAATTGAGTCTTGATATAATTATAGTTAGTACTTGTAGCGAACGGAACTTTGGTTCTGACATAGCTTTCCCTATTCTAAATACAGTATTGTATTGCAAACACAGAGTATCACTTAGACTTATCTCATCAAGTCCAAGGATTCCTTGGACTTGGTGGAAGGAAGAGCCAAGCAAGAAGAAGAGAAGTCAGAGAAGTGAATAGAAATAAAATAGAAGAAGAGCAGTCTGGGTCACTTTTTAAACTAAGTCTGCTACTGCTGGAGTTGGAGTCTGGATATATTATTATTATTTTAATAACATGAATAATATTAATATGAATAGAATATATGAATATGATTCATGATGATTGTTGTTGATTGCAAATTGGCAATGAGTAGTACACTAGTAGTAACTAGTACTTAGTAGTACTAGTCTACTATTATTATTACTATATTAATATTACCTAGATCGAAAATTTCATGTTTCTCTATTCCCTACAAACAGAAAAAAAATCCAAAGGGAAAGGACAGTGGTGTTTACCTAAATCCATATTGTAAACGCAAAAATCCCAGACCCATGCAAGTGCAAGAATTAGTAGGTGTTTACTTGACGTTGTTGACAAATTAATTTGAAGGAAAAGGGTATTATTTTACTTTGAATTATGCCCCTTCCTTATATGACCTATCTATGTCTACGTTTACCGGTTGAAGATAGAACAAGAAAACAGATTACAGTACTTTTTTATAATTTGTTGCTTGAGTGCTTTTAGACACAAAACCTTTTTGAAAACAATTCTAAAAAGTAAATATATGATTTTCCATGATGATAAACATCCTTCTATTGTATATTAACCCTTGTCGAAAATATTTGATGCGTTGCAATAATTATCTAATTGTCACGTCTACCATAAAGTGACATGGATTCACATCTTACAATAACAAGCGAGCCGAAAACATGCCAGCTTTTGAAAATGAAAAGGAAATTCTGTCACCCAGCAGTGATAAGATTAAATTGCTGAAATGGAAAGTCCGAAAGGGAACTGTGGTTTACAAGGGATCAGTCCTAGCTTTGTATTCACTTTGTGCAGATGGTGGAAAAGCCCCAATATGTAAATTAAAGGCAGATGAAGATGGAACAGTTGCCCAGATAGTTGCTGAAGAGGGAGAAATTATCCAGGCCAAGTTAGTTTTCATTCACATTACACATTCTCTACTCTCTACTACTCTACTAGTTAATGACTGTCAATGATGTGGATGAGCAGAGGTCTAGACTAGTGAATCTAAATCAGTTATTCTTTCGACTATCTTCTACTTATATGACAAGTTATTTTCATTATCTTCGGTAATCATGTGTTTAAGTTTAAGTTTTATTTTAAAGTTTAAAGCTTAGGTTGTATTTAAAATGATAGTGGCAGTGGTAGCGTCAATTGGCACAGAGTCACACGGTGCCAATTGACAATAAACAATAATAATACAGGTGAACGTCAATTGGCACTGAGCGGTGTCGAGGTACTCGGTCACAATTGACCGAGTGGTATCGAGGTACTCGGCCACTTGTAATTATATCGATTGTCTATAAAAATAAAAAGCTAATCAAACCCAAGATTAAGTTTTAATTTTATTTCTACCCCAATTATTAGAAGCGAAGTTATTAACAATTTCATTGACTGACATTTGACAGAAAATTAGTGTTAACAGTGCATCCATTTTTAGAGTATGTAAATTAGCTTTGTGTACACGTCACAAAACTGAGCCAATGGCTGAAGCGGTATCTGAATCTGATGAGTCAGTGCAATTTTGATTGGTGATGGCCTGCCGGCAAATACAAAATGGCGCCGTATCAGTGTTTGATTGACAACTAAAGATCGAGCGACTGTTTTGTGAAGGCTTCAAATATACAAATTCGTGCCACCCTCTCACTTTCTCGCAGTGTGTGGTGTTGGTATACAAATACAACTTCAAATTTTCTTGAATTCAGTAACTAAAAGGTTGATTTACACTACATCAATTTTAATAGATACATAGGTAGTCAGAATTTGTCAGCTCAATGCGGTTCCAATTGTGTATTGAGTGCCTCAATTGACGCTTTCCAGTGATATTTGTCAATTGGCACCGTGTGACTCAGTGCCAATTGACACTACGATTTAAAATAGTCAATAGTCTACGGTATTATTATTATTAGAAAGTATATATATATATTTTATAATTTATAGACTTCTTACTCTTACTATTAATATTAGTAAAGTATTACTATACTTTTATCTATACACACTATAAATTGATAGATAGTATTTTATTAAGTATAAAAAGTAAAATAAAGTATCGTAATCGTTATTGTGATTTATTTACGGCACGGCTAAAGTCAAGTAATTGCGTTATTTTCTACTTATTTTATCCTAACACCAGACCATAGCCATAACCCCACACCCCAAAAAATCCCTATTCACTGACTGATCCCTAACCCATTTCGATTTATAAGCATGGTCCTTCGATACTGAATATGAATACACGCCTTTTTTTTTTTTTGTCCAAAATAATGATAAATCATTGTCATTAGGACGTCCCCCAGTTACAAGACGTCTTTATGTATTCTCTACGCTTTTTTATTTTCCGCGAAGTGCTACGACAAATTTTCAGCGAAGCACTCCAGCAAGACTATTTTTTCTCTTTCCTGCGAAGTTAGCGATAAAATGTGACAGTAGCTGGTGGCGTGCGTGCGCGGGACAAATTCGTGCCACCCTCTCACTTTCTCGCAGTGTGTGATGTTGGTATTTGGTTCCCTCTCTCTCACCTTGCGTGACTGTGTGTTTTTTGGGAGGCCAAAATGATCCGACACAGTTGGAAAGTAGTAAATAAGAAGGGGCGGAAATTGTTGGTCGGAAGATTAAAATGCGAGAAATTCATTTACTAGATAATTTTGTGAATAAAAGTTTCTCACAACAGGAATTAAGTCACAACTGGAAGTAAGAGGGCGCGACTCGACGAACTCTTTCACAATCATGATAATATTTTGATATTTAATAAACAGCACCACGATTTTTTTGTGAGTGTTTTCAAAATTTAAATTGTGTGTGGCAAAAATCATTGAAATTGAAAATCTAGATACTCTCTCTCTAGATATATATATTTAACGCGATGGACGTCTAGACTGCTACCAGCACTAGGCTAGTCTACTTTTTGTTTGCTTAAAAATGAATAATAGTATAGTAATAATTGTTACCTGAAATCCTTGGATGGCTTGTTGAAAAACAAATTTAGATGATGATGGCTGGACGAAAGGGACTCAAATAGGGACCTTTTACCAGACTATGTCCAGAAAGGAATATTATATATAATAGCCCTTTGTTTGTTTTGTAAACAAAGGCTTGATTTATGGCAACAAAGGATGATCCTTTGAACTACTTTTTAGGTTTGCTGAAAAGTTGAGACAATTTAGGAAGTGGTCATTTACAATTTACAGGTCTGATAAATGTTCACCCTATATCTTCTCATGCCATTCTTTAACTTGAGGACTAGTGGCTAAATTTGGGGGCCTTTTTTGTGTCAATACTATTGTAGCTCTGGAGGATTCAACTTCAACTTTTTGTGCTCCACCAACTCCAACCTGCCTATCTTCCTCCTGCTCCACATATCATTCTTTCTAATTCTGTGCTTCTCCCATTCCTAAAGGGCATTCCATGAGTAATGCCATAGTCTCCACCTAGTCTAAGAGTAAGACTTAGTAAGATCCAAACGAGAAGCTAACAACACTAACAATCTTTTTCACTTTTAGAAATGGACCCCCTGCCCATGAAAATGATATTTTACTGCACACTCAGTTGTACTTTCAGGCCATCCGCGTGTGTCAATGATTTTCAATGTATCAATATTTGGATCTTTGTTATAATTATAACGCTATTCCATTTTCCTTTGCAGGAGTGTGATCCTCAAAGTTCAGGCACAGACAGACCAAGGATGCACTCATCCCACCATAATGAAGGACATGTGTGCAAACTGTGGAGCAGACCTGAGAATGTAATGAAAAATAGTACAGTAGATGCCGGATTCAAGCACGGTTCGCATTCAAGCACGCAAACTTCACTCTTACCGATTTTATGCTATATAAACTAATCGCTTTTAAGCACGGTCACTTCGGATTAAAGCACGCCTCGGTCCTAGCATCGCTCTAATTGTTAAGGGAATGAATGAATGAACGATAAAATCACCTCTTGATTAATTAATGTTTCTTCTTATTTAATTTTATAATAATTATTATGCCATGTTTTGTTACTGCATAATGTAATAAACACAACAAAACACAAAACAAAATTACACAAAACTAGACGTGTCTTTAAAAAAACATCTAAGGGACATAACCAGAAAAAGAGACCAAGTGTACCAAAAGGGAGATAAGTCAATATATAAAGTCAATTTCGCATTCAAGCACGCTTTGCATTCAAGCATGCTTTCCACTCCTACCAACCACCGTGCCTGAATCCGACATCTACTGTATATTTTTTTAACATTTGAATCAATAACGCTACCTACCAAACAAACACAAAAACACCATAGAAATAAAGTGTTTCTTCATTCCAAGACCAATAGATTAGGTTTGAGACAAAATGTCATTTGGAGTCATGTGTAATGCAGGACGAATGATGTATTAATGAGTTTCAGTAGGAGAGACGATAACAGAATAATACTGGGGCTATTTCCCAGCAGCTACATCACTTTTCTCTGCCTTTGTCACTTGATAGAAACCTCTGTCAGGAAATGGTCTCAATGTAGAAGTCCAGGTTTTCATTTTCTTTTGGCATTTTTATCACATTTTGTGAATGAAACTCCTAGAATTTGACAATGGGCTTAAAAACATAATGTGATGTCTCAAGATTTTTTATTTTTTTTTATTTTGCTGGATTTGTGTCTGTAAATATATACTTTTACAATAGAATGAATATGTGTATAATTTTTTTTGTTTATAATGTCCTTTTAATTTTAACAGAGAAAATGGTATTTCTGGAGACAGGAAGAAATCAGTGTCAGCATCGGTGGCCATGGTCCACAGCATCCCAGAACTCATCGTCAGTCAAGAGGTGATACGCTTAGATGAGAGCTGTTGCTGTTTGTATCACTCAAGCTCCTGGATTATTAGTAGTAGTAGACCACTTTGATGGGGCCTCATTGTAATTTTACACTACTCATCACATGGTTTATGTGCTCTCTAAGGATTTGGGTTTATAAATGTTGGGACCATCCGACAAATGTATATATATATATATATATGATATTTATAAATGACAGGCAGGTTCAGGTAGAGCTGTAAGTTCTGGGATAAATTTAGCAAGTTATGAACTAACCCTCCTTCATGAGAGTGGTAAGCCACTCTTACACATTTTTTTGTTTGTTTGTATGCATGTATTGTTTTTTTTGTTGTTAGAACACTTTTTGCTGGAAAGGTTCAAATATTTATTTGTTATCTAGTTAAATGTTGCTTTGTCTCAATTAGGGCAGTTTTGCAGACACATTTATTTGGTAATGTTGGTTTTTAACATTGTATTTTACAAATTGTTATTCCTGAACAAATACCCCACCTAAACAACCAGCAAGCGTTGGAGCTGGGAAAGGAGGATGAAAATCGACTTTTGCGTCAAAAGAAGTTGGTGCTTCTGGTAGATTTGGACCAAACATTGATTCACACAACAAATGATCAGATCCCTTCCAATCTTAAGGTACTAGTACTAGTGTGCATTGCTTGTGGTGATTTAATTAATTTTAACAGATTGTCTTTAAGTAGGAGAGGAGTCACAATCTTACAGTAACATTGCAGAAAAGGCCATTAGAATCATAACTTCTAAAACTTTTTTTTTTTGTGCTCAGCCATGGCCAAGGCACGCAGCACCTGTAGCTCCTGTTTAATTTGACCAATAAAAGAGGTCAATGTAGCTTTGACCCAAAATGTTGGTGTCAAGCACCATTATTAAATCCCAGAGCGTCCTATTTTGTCATACTACACTCTACCACCACGGAAAACTCAATTGGCCATACCATGAATTTGTGTTTGAGATCTTCATATTTCAAGTTTGGGGGGGGGGGGGGGCTGTTCCAAAAGAAATAAACTATGGGCCAAAGAAAAGTGTTTTTGAGTTTTCTGGGCTAGAGTATAATTTAGATAATGGGTTCAGCTTATACCCTTATACTTATAGTCACATTTCTTCTCATAACAGACTTTATATTAGGGGGAAAATTCATTTTAATATCTTTTGTCATTCTTTTAATAGGACGTGAAACACTTCCAACTGTGGGATGGCAGAGGCTTCATGTGGTACCACACACGCTTTCGCCCGTTCACCGAAAAGTTTCTGGAGGCAGTATCCAAAATGTATGAGCTGCACATCTGCACGTTTGGTGTCCGCATGTATGCCCACACCATTGTTAGACTCCTCGACCCTGAAGAAAAGTACTTTTCTCATAGGATTCTCTCCAGGGATGAATGTTTTGACAACTTGTCCAAAACTGCCAATCTGAAGTGAGAGAAAAAACTTTGTTAGCTGTATACTTTCTGCAGATTTAAAGGAATAATATATTTGCTTCTTGGCTGTATTTTCATTCATAACAATACGGTCTAGTCACAGCTTAGATCATTTTTTAGTGGTAGTAATAAGTTATTTCAGGTTATAATAAATAATAATAATAAATGGCATTGATATATAGGCTCGCACTTATCCACGGTTGTCACCATGCTCTAAGCGCTTTACAGTAGCACATTTGCCCAGGGGAAGCAATGGAACACTCAACACTTAATACGCCACACGCTGCCTGTTAGGTGCCAATACAATTAACCTGTTTGGATATGAATAGAAATAAAAACAGTGGAACCAGCAAAATCGTTTTTGGCAAAAAGAGTTTTTGAATTAAGCATTTTCACATTGTTGTCAATCTGTATGTCCTTGCTTGTCCTACAGTATGTTTGGTTTGTACATTGATCGTGAAGCGTCATGCGAATCTGTGAAATCCAAAATGCTGAGATCAAATTAGGCTTGATATAAAAATGGTAAACAATATACATAATAATGCTTCTGGTTTTTTACTATGAAAAGGGGACAAAAAAATGAAGTAACAGTAATACTAATAGTAGATGTCTGTCTCTAGGTTCCGAAAAGTAGGGTGGTTCCGGTTGGTAGTGGTATTCCTCTGTGCAAGTCTCATACTTTAGTACTAATAGCTCATACTGTTTTAGATTTAAGATGGATGTAATATGAGCGCTTTAAGATATTATTTAGCGTAACTGAATTCTACTTTATGGACATTAACTCTTGTCTTTGGAAAAGGAGGCGAGATGGCCTAGTGGTTAGGACTCTTCATGGCGAAGGTCGTGTGTTCGAATCCTATCGCAGTCACTTTGTTGTTTTTCGTTGGCAAGAAACCACACTTCAGTTGCCTCACTCGACCCAGGTGTAGAAATGGGTACCAGCTTGTAGCTGGTGAAGCAATCTTGATAGACTAGCATCCTATCCAGAAGGGTGATGTATTGTCACTGTATCCGCTTCTCACTACTGAAACCGGGATAGGCATCCGGCTCTATTGGGCCTCAAGGCTCGAAGGGACTTTACGTTTGAGATGGTAAATTTAGTACCTATCTTATGTAGGGGTTAAAAAAGGGCCAAGGCTGGTTGTCTTTCCATCTCTGCAAATGGAGAGTAGAGAGAGAGCTGTGTCAAAACTAACCTTTTTGGTGACCGCGAACATTGGACACCCACTGTTGAAGATCCTCTTGTCCCATGGTTACCAAAATCATGTTTATGTTGACTGGCTTTCTTCTGTATATATGTGCAAGTAGATTCCCAAGTACCTAGCTAGTGGAAAGTTGTTGTTCCCAAGTCTTGTCAGTGGAGTGGAGTTCTCTTCCCGACTCACTTTTCAAAGCCCAAGACAAGATTGGAAAAAAAAAGTCCTATACTGTCAAATGTTTTAGAGTGTAGATCTAAGCTATTCCAAATATTTTGTATTGAGATTTAATTTTTTTTAAACAAACAACTAGTCAAATCTCTTTATATTGTTTCCAAAGTAATCACCATTTCCGTTTACCACCTGGTTTCCATGCTAGTACTCTACAGATCATACAATATTCAACTTATTTTATTGAGGTTTCTCTCCATGCACCAAATTCATTTATAATGGTTTGGCACCAAATTCGGTGGTACCTGCAAAGTGTTTTTTACTGTACTAAGATGCTGTTTTATCTTTCTTCCACCAGGGCTCTTTTTCCATGTGGTGACAAGATGGTGGGGATCATTGATGACAGAGAAGACGTGTGGAACTTTGCCCCAAATCTTGTCCACGTGAAGGCTTACCGTTTTTTTCAAGGCACAGCTGATATCAACGCTCCCCCTGGTTTGACCAAAACTGAACATGATAATATTCCTATTACTCACAAGACTGTTGTAAGTGGTAAAGTATCTTCATCTTGTGAAAATGACGCCAGTAAAGACAACCTCTCTGAATTGGATGCATCGAAAACCACTGGTGATGTTGCTGAAGATGACGTTCAGAAAAAGTCTGGTGAAGCTTCGTTACCCATTATTGATGGTGATAAAAAGGAAGATGATGCAGTTGAAACAAACGAGAAAGGAGATAGTAAGGGTGGTGATGATGATAATATGGATTGCTCTGAAGAAAAATCGGAAATGGAAACGGAAGACGCCGCAAAACCAACAGAGGGGACTGATGATAAAGCGAATGCTGATGTTGAAAAATCGGAAATGGAAACAGAAGACGCCGCAAAACCAACAGAGGGAACTGATGATAAAGCGAATGCTGATGTTGAAAAATATGAAATGGAAACAGAAGACGCCGCAAAACCAACAGAGGGAACTGATGATAAAGCGAATGCTACTGCTACCCCAGATGTTGAAAAATCAGATGTAGATACCGACAGTAAAAATGATAAAAGTAAAAGTGAGAAATCGAAAGATGCAGATGCTGTTGATGTGACAGAAAACAAGAATTTAGCAAATGACGAAGGAGGTGCAAATTTTGAAAATAAGTACGAGGCTTCAGGAAATGATTCATCAGACAAAACTGTTAAAGATAAGACTGGAGAAGAAGGGACCAACGAGATTGAATGGGAAGATTCAGATGATTATTTACTTCACCTGGAAGAAGTCCTGACACGAATTCATCAGGCCTATTATAACATGTATGAACAATCAGTGAAAAGTGGGTCCAGTCAACTGCCTGATTTGAAAAACATCATCCCGTATGTGAAGAAGAAAGTCCTTAAAGGGGCCAATATCGTTTTCAGCGGCATGTTCCCAGTCAATATGCCGGCTGAAAGAAGTAAAGCTTACATCACCGCCAAAGCCCTCGGGGCAAACGTTCAGACAGACATAGTTCCGAACAAATCAAAGAAGTCATCTTCACCAGGGGCGACAACCCATTTGGTGGCAGCTAAAGCCGGGACTATCAAGTACAAGAGTGCGCTGAAGGCAAAAGGTGTGCATGTGGTGAGTGGAGATTGGCTATGGGCGTGTGCAGAGAGGTGGGAGTGGGTCACAGAACAGATTTTCCTCTTGCCCAACAAGAAAGACGGTAATGATAGTGTTGTTGAAGGCAAAGAGGGCAGGAAAATTAAAAAGAACGACAAGCGTAAAAGACGAGGGACACCAAAGGAAAATGAAAATTCTGTTCTGGATGACGATGAAAAAGAGGAAGATGTTGATGAAAGTTCACCTGCAAAGAAAATCAAGGGCCAATCTTCCGGCACAGGAAAGAAAAAGAAAGATGGAGCGGAAGGAGAAGAGGGCCAGTTTGCCAGCAGCTACAATCCATTGTTGTCTTTTTCCAACGAAGATATTGAGTTTATGGGTAAGGAGGTGGATGAAATGATGGCAGAGGACGAGGGTGACTCGGATGAGTCAGCCGAGGCGAGGGATGAGAGATTAAGGAAAAAGGTCTTAGGCGATTCCTCAGCATCTGATTCTGATTCTGACAGTCTAGCTGGGGACTTTCCGAGAGGATGGAAAATGAGGAGGAAATCTCTTTCACCACCGCACAAAAATGCTAGCTTTGAAGAAGGGGCCAAAACAGATCAAGAGGAAGGAGATGAGACAGAGAGCGAAATTGAGCAGTATCATAAAACAGTAGAAGCTTTTTCGCCACGAGATTCAGATCAAGAATCATACAGTAGTGGCGATTCGATTGGTTCTGTAGATGAAGAAATCGCTGCCGCGGTAGAAAAAGAGTTCTTAGGAGGATCATTTTGACAAATTTATAGATATTTCTATTTTTGTTCAAATCAATTTTTTTTAAATTTTTTTAAAATGTTGCTGATGTTAAATTTTTTTAATGGTTTTTGTAAAAAAATATAAAAATATAAAAAAAAAGGAAAAAAAATAAATATGATAACATTCTTATCTCTCTCAAATGTATTTGTTGGTTCATGTAGTTTCAAGATGAGTGAAGATTGTTTTATTGTGCTTGTTTTTGTTCATTATTAGTTATGCTGTTGACTGTTGGTAAGAAAAAAAATATTCAGAAATTAATTTGCCCCTAGCATTTGGCTGTAGATAATCAAAAAAATTGTTTTGTCCTGTTATGTAAAAGTAACTATATCATTCGTTACTATTATTTGCCAGGGTTTTTTTGTTTATTATAAAACCAAAATCTGTGGCCCATTTATGCCAATAGGCAGCAGTCGATCCTGCCCTGGGGCCGTATTAACAGACCATACGTTAGCTGTTAGAACATTTTGGCACAACCTTATTGCAGTGAATTATAAAATTGTGCTAAAATGTGCTAACAGTTAATGTATGGTCTGTTAATACCGGCGTTGGCCTGTGAAAAAAATTAAATACTGAGTTAGAATGGGTGCTTGTCGGGACGAGTCACTCATTTGAGGTTGAGTGGCCTCATCCAATACGATCAGGCCACTTTTGTTTTCATGTCACTTTATAAATAAATATTTAAAAAATAATATAAATATAAAAATAAATAATGTGAATCTTTAGGGTCGATTCCGAGGGTAGACCGGAATAACCCAGGCGTCAGCCGCAGGGCAGTGCCACAAAGTGGGCTCAAGGTCTTAAGAAAAAAACCAGTGCTTCCACTTTGATTTAAACCCGTGGCCTTAAGATCCAAAGGCGATTGGCTTAACCACTGCGCCACCGGCTCCTTTGGGACACGTTCAAGTCTTTTCTGCCCATCTTTAGGTGACACTGACAGTAGTGACACTAATCATCAGGAGAACATGTCAGAGCAAGACCTAGATCATCTAACTCTAACATCAATTTCAATGGCCGTTTGAATGAATCAGAGAAGCAGCCAAGGCATCCAAGTCGGTGAAAAAGGATGCCCTAAGTCAGTAAGTCAATCATCTGATGAGTTGGCAGGATTAATCATGCAGAGGTCGAATGAGTCTGGTCCTGATATGAGTAATATTGAAGTGTGTAATTGCTTCTTGTGCCAAAGTTTATTGGCACAGTGGCCTTAAAAAATCTTGATCCATAGATTTTCCAGCTCTGTATCAGGCCATGTGTACTAGTGGGGCACAGTCTTGCACTTAACCTGGATACGTTTTACCTAGGTCTGGGCATCAATGCCTTCTGCTTTGTACACTGTCCTCGGCCAGACACAGAGCTGATCCCTACACGGTTTAATCACAGTACTGTTGGGAACAGGTAACGAACAAAGTCTTACGGTCTGCATCTTTTAGGCAAGGACATGATCCTGTCCTGTTCATCCCCAAACAATTGGGACGATACTTATAGATAACGTACAAACTTGGGACTTACAGTCAAAAGTAAAACAAACAGACTGAACAGATGCCTCAACTACCAGTCAGTGGAAATTCCTTGGATCCATAATTAAGGGCCAGCAGGTGACCCGCCCACTGTTCATCCGATGGATTTTAATGTTTATAATTAATAATGCACCCTGCTGTAAAGTCAGTGTTCTAGATCTAGACACATGTCATTAATACACAGTATGATACACTAATGACGAGGCTTCAGCGGGTGTCAGACTCAACAAGGTTGCTCAGACTGACACTCTATCCTTGTTGAAATCGACCTCTCATATGCAAAGCCGGGCTGGTAATAATTAACAAGGGATTTAACTATGAATATAACAAATTTCCTTATTTATCTCCCTTCACATGGTCGCAGTGATGAAACCAAGTTCAAAACAAACAAAAAACAAACCAAAAAAGAAATGACACAATTTGTTGTCTTAATATTAATATATTTTATTGGTAAATTTCAATTGGAGAAACTAAAGCTTTGCAATATGAGTATGAGCGCATGGGCAAAACCCATAGAATGGAAGCAGTGTGTATTCACACTTGAAGTATGACTGTATTATTAACCAAGAATTTGCAAGTTTGTTTTCACCTGTGTAGGCTACAGCAGACAATGCAAGTTCAAGTAGATTTCTGACAAGTTGATATTATTTTTATGGAGAAGATGTATTTATGTTTCACCCCACACCCTCAATGGGTCATTGTATTTTTACAAATGAGTACGAGAGGTTTGATGAATTTTAACATGTGTATGTAAAGCGCTTTGAGGTTTTGACGAAAGGCGCTCTATAAATAAACTATTATTATCATTATTAATATTATTGTCTATTTCTTGGTTCCCATCGGGGACATGAACTCATCAGTGGTCAATTGTAATTTACTATGACCTTCTGCATTATGGTAATTGTTTGTGTGGCAGAACTTTTAAGTGTTTATCAGTCGGGGACAAAGAGAGAAATAAATATAGGTCACATAAAACAAAAAAAAAGGAGAGAAAGAGAGAGAGAAGGAAGTTAAAATATTTGAAGCATGACGCAAATCGTCGCTCCTTGTGAATGACGACAAGACAAAGTTCTATCCCAACGTGTTGGAAAAACTGATTTACAAGTTACGCAATCTATACAATTGTGATGACCCAGCCCCTGCCCGGTTCCAATCATCTTCTTACCCATTAAGAGAATTGGGCGTGTACTTTGCTTCTTTCTGTTGAAATTCAAGCGCATCCAAAAAGGATAGAAGTTGAAATTTCAGGGTTTTTTAAAAACCTAAGCATTATCGATTTCTCACAACTAGGCAGTGTAGACATGATAATAGAACTTTGAATATATTTGTGGGAGTGGCATGTTTAATTTATGCAATGTACAGTGAATGTATTTGACATGACATGGCACAGTAGAATTTCCCACAGGCTGATCATAACACTGTCCAGTTTTGGTTTTTTTTGTGTGTGTGTGTTTTTTATTATTATTTAATCTTCAAATCTCCATGGAATAGATTTGTTTTCAATATCATCATCAATATCGCATCTAGAATCCCATTTGAGAGGATGCTGGAGTTGAGTTGAGACTTGCGGCCACTGTTGAAGCACATTCCATCTCAGACATTCCGCCGTTGGCTTTTAACACTTGGAAACACTTCCATTGTCCCAGGTAGTTGGCTGGTGGAAGAACGATAATTAAAGAAACAATTACAATTTGGAAAAAATAAGTAGTAGTAGTAGTAGTAGTATAAAAATTCTACCCCACATTAAAGATCTATACTATTTGCCTCTTTGGTAAAGTTTCCACACAGTTTATATGGCTGTTGGGGAACACCTGAGGCTACAATATCATGTTGTCTGGTTCTGATATGAGTAATATTTAA
>JARFNW010045733.1:0-14190 GCA_031763155.1 Dirona albolineata | reverse complement strand
CGATTAAACTCGTCCCTCGTATGTGGCTCGATCACGGTTTCGCGAGAATTCTCGTCCATAGCAGTGAATCAGTTAATATATATATTTCAACCCATCAATCTTGATCGGTCCAATGGCTTACAAGCTCTGATATTCCTTTGATGATTCTCACCACCCCCATAACCCAGAAATATTGACTTTGTAATTAAACCTTTCAACTACAACAAGAGCAGAAAGTGTGATATCTACTGGCAAAAAATAACACGAAGCGACGATCTAAAAAAAAAAAAAAAGGGAAAATAATAAGCTTTGTTTATAGCCAAAATCAAAAATATATTCATGGTCCTTCTAAACTAAACCATTACAACATGTAGAGTAAATTAATTGAAAGGAATGTATGTAGCACCATAAGCATGAACAAAGTAACAAATAAATAAATAAATAAAATATAGACATACAAAATAATTATAAATTTTTAGATTTAAAATAAAAGACAATATAAACTCAAGACAATGCATGACACAAAAAACTAAATAAATAAAGTTGAATATAAGAAAACTAAGTCAAGGATTTCAAAAAATAAAAACACACCATATAGTATAGGCTGATTAGATAAGCATCAACACATTATTTACAGCTGTTTTAAGGACAAAATTATTCGAGTTTATGATTCAACAAAAATCAAAAATATTTACTTTTTTCTTCTCACTTTTTGAAGACATATAATAAAATTAAGTTAATATAAAGTTTTTAACAAGAAGAATATATTTCTTGCTTTTTTATATTGCAGTCCCAATTTTAGATGGTAAATTTCATTTGGTTATTTTAATTTTGTTTGCAAACACAACAGGGTCCTTCTGACACATGACCATATCTACGTAAAATCTTCATTTACCCAACAAACAAAATTCTGACTCCTTAACGAGTGAGGAATCGAAAGGATCCTCATTATAAATCAAATAAGGGGAATGACGACATGGCATGGCCCTGGTGTCAGCAGCGACAAAAACATAATGTTGGGATTCTTTGAATTGAATGGCAGTAACAAACAATGTCAAGATGATGGGTACCACTGCATCTAAAACAAAAATGGTTGCACAAATCATGATAACTTCAAACTTTGTATCACCACCTTTGTTACAAAAGGATAATGAACGGGTATCAGGCAAGGATATCAGAGAAGAGGGAAGTAGCGAAAAAAAGGGGCATGTTCAAGCAACAGCCCAATGGTTACCATATTCACCTCCTCGTTGGTGTGTTGTTGGTAGGACTTGGCGGGACGTCGCTGCAGCAATGGGTCAAGACACAGCAGGAAAAGCATGTACACAAACAGCAAGGACACCACACAGATGATGAATATCACGACCACCTTAGGAGAAGAATAAAGACATTATTGACTACTTTTGGTGGAGCTACTGGTAATCCCCAGAGCCCCCATGTACAGACTGACCACAAGAAAACGGCAAGGAATTAATTTTACCGCCGTTTCCAATTATTGCAGTAACTTACCTTTGCCTGGAGAGCAGTCTACCGTCATTTTGAATTTCTCTATGTTGCTTTGGTTACATTTGAATTAAATTAATTAATGTTTTGTAATACTTTATGTGTTGAAACGTGCAAAACAAGTGAGGAAAAAGTAATAATTATGCACATTGGGATGATTGTGATTCCTGCAATGTTAGTGATTCATGGACTAGTTTATCTACGCATCCTGAAAAGTTTGTGTACATCAATGATATTCTTGATAACACGATGGTCTCTTTAATTCACCATCCTATCCAAGTACCGTTTCTCCAATCAACTGGGGAAAATGGATGGCAACAAAGGGCAAATTAATGGGAAAATAGCTTGGCAAGCAAAGTGAAGAAAAAAAACAAACAGCAAAGTAAAGCAAAGAAAAGGATGGGTTTATTTCCTCTGTAGCCCAGACTTGAGTACCACATCATCGTTTGCTGTCTGTAGCCGGGTACTTGGTCACATGACATCAGAGTCAAGTGAGGAAACTGTGACAAGACAGTCTAACCCAAGGATTCACGGTCGGGACACCCCCCCATTGCCAGGATTCAGACCAGCCAACTCAACATTTCAAGCTTGGCACTTGAGCTCAGTCACCAACAGAAAAATTAAGTCATATCTAATACAGCCATGTTATTTGCAGTCCTTCATTACAATACTGAGAGTTGCACAACTCTGCAATTACTCATAAAGTTGTCTTACAAATTTGTAAACATATTTACATTCACACCTTGATTGTGGTTGTGTTGCGGGTCTCAGTACGACACTGGCATACCGAGCAAGACACAGTCGGAGCAAGGGGTTTCACCACATGTTCACAGTCACTGAAATATACAATAATACATGATGCTTTGATGAGGTTAACGATTCAATGCTCAGAAGGCATTTATAATAGAAATTATTAAAAATTCTTTGAATTGTAAGCTCTGTCAGGCTATAAATGAAAGAAAACAATTCATGGGGTCTCTCTATTTAAATATATAATATATACAGGTGATGTGAATGATGGCTAGCAATCAATAAAATAATCAGAAAACAGCCAGAGGACAAAAAGAAATCATAGCGTAGCAGGAGACCGAAAATTTATATATATTTATATTTTGAATTATAATATATTGGAAAATTCTGTAATCACATAAAATATGAAACACTCACCACTGTTCACTTCTGGTTGTATTTATGTAAACACTTCGGGACTCTTTACCCTTTGGATCTGTACCTTTAAGTTTAGTACATACACATTTGCAACGAGTATCTTCAAAGCTGGCAGCCTGTATCAATAGAAGTTATAAATTTTGCAACATAGTTTGAATACCAAAAATGATGTATTTGAATTTGAATTGAAATAACAAATTTCTAAATATATGTAAAAAACTTGCCCCTGGAAAGACTTCCTTTAAGCAGGAAACGCCAAGAGTCCAATCTATTGATTTCTGAAACGTTGCACATTTCGGACATTGTGATATATCTAAATGTATGGCTACGCAACTCATCACAACCAACAATATCAATGAAAATCATCTAAAACCATTAGATGTTATAAAGCAACTATAAATGTCTTTACCACAGAAACAAGAAGTCAGCTAAATGTACCGTGTTGTATAGAGCATCAACTGGGCTGTTAGTTAAGGACAAAGAATTATAATCATCAAGAAAATCAATCGTCGGTAATCCATTAACTATATATTAAAAGCACAAATCTAAACTTGAAAACTTCATCAGTTGTGCATTTTCGCTTTAAAATGTATCAACTTAGCTGTAACTGTAAGACAGGGCCTCAAAGCTAGACTGCAGTGGAACCCCTCCAACTTACAACCAAATTTAAAATGACGAACCAGCTTTATGATAAAAGTGAACCCTGAATAATACTGTATACTGTATACTAGAGCTGAGCTCGATTCCAATTCATGACTCGATTCTGACGATTTTCAATTCTGCAGACATACAACAAAGGCTAAGGCTAAGGTGTACGTATGTGTCCTTGGCCCTGGTCACGATATCATGAGACCCTGGGATGTTTCCAACCAAATATGGACGCGATGTGGCTCTGGCAGTATAATAAATATATGAATATATGCTTGTTAACAAAAACAGTAAGTAATGGGCAATGGGAATGGGACACTGATCAGAACTCAAGACTCCAAAATTCCAATCTATTATTTAATATTATAGTTTATATAGATAGATAGTGATAGGCGTCTAGTCTCTAGTAATTTAGAGAGTAGACCAGGGCCAGGATGACAACAGACATTAGCCAATAATCAATAATAGAGATCTAGGATAGTTCAGTCTCAGTGATCAATCAGTCAACAAGTTACAATTACAAGAGTAGAAATAAGAAAGAGGTCTATAAATTAAATCCACCGAAAAGAGGACGAGCAAGAAACAGAAGTTTGAATTTGAATATATATATATAATAATAATAATAATAGTTTTAATCAGTGTATCTAAGTGCAAGTAGTAGAGTTGTGCCGAACTGTATTGAGCGCTCATTAACCCGCTGACAGTTCATAAGCAGTCGAATAACGGACGTTTGAAATGCAGACCTTTCGAATTTATAAATGAATCTTTTAACCCATATAGTCGAATCTTTTAACCCACTTGATCGTTTTGCCATAGCATTGTGTTAAAAAAACCCTGATGACAACGATGGGTGTGATTGTGAGTGAGAGTTAAAGTGAAGAGAGCGGTGTGTGTGTATGTGTCTGTGCGTGTGTGTATGTAAGTGTGTGTGTGTGTGGTTTTGGTCGGAGTGGGATGCCATAGGGGCCTGTTATGGTAGAGTAACAAACAATAATAATGACATGACGATTGATGAAAGGGGAGTGAGATGGGACAGTCAGTGACTTGGGGCATCTTTATGTTACTGTAGCCGGTAGCCTATTCTCATAGCTATAGCTATGCGTGTGGCGTGAATCGAAATTAAAGTCATGTGGAACCTTGAGGTCCATAGAGCCAGTGCTTATCCCGGTTTCCGTAGCGTGAAGCAGACAGAGAGAGACAATACATTACCCTTCTGAATAGGACACTGGTCTATCCCAGGTTACTTCACCAGCTGCAAGCTGGTGCCCATTTTTACATCTGGGTCGAGTGAGTAAAGTTTCTTGCCCAAGAAAAGCAAAGAAGTGACTTGGATTCGAACCCATGACCTTCGCCACGAGAGTCTGCTGTCCTAACCACTTGTAGGCCAGCTCGTCTCTGATTGGAAATTAACTGATGAATAAATATGAAACAAAACAATGAAAAAAAACCCCATACCAAATCAAAAAATAAAAACCATTCGTTAAGACAGGCTATTCTGTCTATTTCTCTCCTCCCCACCCACCGCTCATGTCCTCTTGCCTCCTCACCCACACCCTTTCCCCCGGGTTGTCAACACTGCGTCAGCAACGCCAAACGACAGCGACTACATAAGGTTTTTAAAACAATGCAGTCTTTAAAGAGTTAAAATATTCGTTAACCCTTTTGGCAAACCGGTTAGCAAAAAGATTAGAATGGTTCGTTTATTCGTGGGTAGCGGAAGCTCACGTTTGTTATTCAAAGGTTAACCCATTTGCGGACAATGCACAACTCTACTACACACAGTATGAAGGAAAATAAAAAGAAAACAAATTCAAATTGATTACAAACTTTAAAAATGAACCACTAAAGAACACAAACGTTGCTTGCAATGTAGTTAAGTGCTACAACAAAGATTAACCCACATCAAGGGTTAATGCTCTTGATTTACTGTGATAGTTCTACAGTGTCCGTAAATCAAACAACGGTTTTCAACCTATTGTCATATTCATTTCTACGATTGAAAGTGTAATTAGGTTTTGCATAACTGCATCATGGGGAGGCAACTGTTAAATAAAGATAAGTCAAGGATTGACAATATTATAATCAAAAGAGCGGGCAAATGTGCTCATCAGCTTCGATCTTTTAACGAAATTCTTCCATTATGCTGCAGAGCTCAAATCAACAATCTTTTACTTGATATGAAACATCCTCTAAATCCTTTGATAAAATTTTCTTCACAAAGTCAAAACCTTATTTCATTACAAGCCAAGAATGAGAGACATCTGAAGTCTTTTCTACCATAGGATATAGCATTCCTCTTTTTTAACGCCCACAAACATTCATAATTCATTTATAGCCATGCCTTGTTAATGATACTTTGAAACCAAGATTCATAACCTCTCTAATGTTTTTCCCTAAATATACACGCTGATGTTATTCACATCGTTCACGTTCACTCCTCTACATGTGCTCATTTTGTATCTTTTTTTATTCTTACTTTAATGACACACGCAGTGGGCTCATCACCTGCTCATTTTTAATTCCTGACCACTGACATAGAGTCTTTCTAGTCATGTGTTAGATGATGAGTGGTGTAAGTCCTCATTGACATTTGAATTTACTTTTATCCGTCATGTGCACCCTTCAGGGCTTGACTTACGGCTGGCCCTTACACTGCTTATTGCCGTATAAAGGGGACTTGATAAACAACGACAACTTTAATGACACATTGGATATATTTACTTTTTGATTGCTTCAGGCTTAGACACTTGACATCACTTATCCCCCAACAGCCTGTGTCATTCAATGTCCTCAACTCACCGGGGAACATACAGTATCATGCTAACACTATGACATCTTTCTCTGCCTGTAGCAGGTGGCGCTAGTGGCTAAGTCACTTGCCTTTGATTCAAGAGGTTGCGGGTTCAAAGTCTGGTGGAAGCAGTTTTTTTTCTCAAGACCTCGATCCCACTTTGTGGAGCTGCACTGCGGCTGACACCTGGGCTATTCCAGTCTGCCCTGGGAATAAAATCCTACAGACAAATTTCCCCCTGGGATGAGTACAGGGAATTTTTATATTTTTTTTTTTACTCATACCCAAGTCAAGTGAGGAAAGATTGTGCAAAGAGACTTTCCCAAGGACTAAACATCATTGCCAGGATTTGAACTTGAGACAGGCAACATAACAACCCGGACGCTGATGCCACAAATGGAATCTTAATAGATTAATCAATGGTCACGAATATATTCCCATAATCACTTGTGTTTGAGCTTCATTCCAACTTCCCCTCACATAGTAAAATTGACAGTCTAAACATCTAGTAACAAGCACTTTCAAATCTAAATCGGATGAGAGTGTCGCCATCTTGAAATGGCAACACAACTGGTAATACCTCCCTCCCAGTTATATAAAAATCTGAATTACCTGTCTCTTTCACCTCACGGCTCCTCTGTATCTTAACCTCTTCCGGTGGGCCGTCGTCATCCGATACCTCTACAACCTGTCTCCCTCCATCTTCATCGTCATTGTAATTGTCATAGCCTCTGCGGAATCTTCCTCGACCCCTGCCGCGACCCCTTCCACGACCTCGTTGTCGACCCCTCGTCATCTTGCTGGTGGCGTGAGAAAAAAAGATATTTCTATATTTAACACGTCACATATTCATGTAAATACATTTCCTATATTCAATTCCATTCTCTCCTTTCTACCTAATTCCTAACCCTAACTCCTCTCAACGCCCTGGGACATTGCTTCACACATCCTCCAAAACCTCTGGTCTACCTCGGGTGGTTCCCCCTCTTGAAAACAATCTCCTTGCAGATTCCATTTTCCTTCATTCTATTCAGAGGAGTGAAAAATCTCAACTGACCTCTCAATCCTCTACAAAATACTGAATTCATCTGTAAAATGACACCGGCATAAATATACAGTGTATCAAATTTTAATTCAACAAATTGAGAAATCTATCATCCCTTGTTTATCAGTTCATAGAGTCACAGTTTATCAAAACAACAAAACGTCACCATGAGGGCTCCATCGCCATGGCGACTCACCTGAAGTCTTTCGTTTCCACCACCTCGCCTCGTGCAATTCTTTCCTCCATTCTCGCCTTTTTCTGTTTCACATTCTCTGCTGTCGGATAGTGCCTGATTGAAAACAAGAAAACAAATTTGTGATTTTGGTCAAGAAACGGAAATCAGAGTTGTAGTGGTAATAATACAATCTGGCATGGACAATTGAAAATACATTAATCTCACGTATGCGCCTTACACCTGAATTCCTTTTGATTTCTTTGTATACTTGCAGCTTTTCTCAAAAAGTCTAGTACAGGTTAATAAATTCAAGTCAAATAAAGGCAAACAAACAGAATCAATGCCTGAACATCAGGCGCCATTCCATCTTGGCCTGATGTACGTCCGCGTTAGAATATAAACCATTCGTCTACATCATTTGACAGAACGTAGAAATGGGTAACAAGTAATCTGTGATAGACCAATGTCCTATCCAGAAGGGTGATACGCTACGGAAATAAGCACCAACTCTATGCGCCTCAAGGCTCCTACGAACTTACTTTACTATACGGCAGAGCATCATAAAAATAAAAGTCAAAATATAAAGACCACACCTGATTAGACCTATTAGACATATTTATATTAAACAAGGACAACTTCATAGACCTCCACAGAACAAATCAAAAGACGCATTAATAACCTAAACCATTCATGCCTGTATCTTGAATGATTGAATGAGAAGATGCTGACAATGAAACGACAAATGAGGTCAACAACGTGAACAACCTACTTCCTCCTCTCCTCCTTCCATTTCTTGATGTCTTCCTCTGTCTCCACACTCCAAATCTTCTTGGCCATTCCTCCCCGGTGTTGCTGGTAAATGAAAAAAAAAAATCCAAACAGTTATAGACCAATCCTTGCACTAAAAAAATCATACTGACCTTGACATTGACATTGGCCGATTCAAAATAGGGAAACATCTTGCTTTGCATCATCTCCTCTACAATACACACTGGCATGAACTGTTAATTCTCATTCGGATTCAAGATTATGAAATACTTATGACTTCACGTCTACAGATGGATTTCCAAATAGGCTAATGGGATTTACCTTAATAATAAAAAATGGCATTTATATATAGCGCTTATCCACGAGCGTCATCATGTTGTAAGCGCTCTACAGTAGCACATTTGCCCCGGTGAAGCAACAGAACACTCAACACATAATACGCCACACGCTGCCTGTTAGGAACGAATACAAATTTTGGACACGGACAAACACTGCTTACAACCTTGATGATCAGGCCATGGGATACCAAAGTATGACTACAGATCACAAATAACCTTACACCCAAAATATCAGAGAGCATACCATAGTAGTAATATCAACATAACACCCATATAATTTTCATTACACCGTCAGTAATAAAGAAATGAGGGCTGCCAGAAGCTGAATATAATTATTTTTTTTAAAGGATAATGGTATAGCTTCAAGTGTAAAACAAATAACAAAAAAATGAATTATTTCGGATCTCCCGCTGATCAGCTAACAAACACAGACATGATAGCTGAGAAAGGGGAGACCCGAAACATTCTATTTTGTTGTTAGTTATTTTACACTCAAAGCTATACCATCACCTTTTTTTGTTGTTGCAACTGTAGTAGTAGTGCTGTAACCAAAGACAAAAATTGTATCCATGCTCACCATGGACATGTGCAGCTGGACGAGTTTAGGTGCGGCCACAAATGGACAGTCCTTGAAGCTGCACTGGAGGAAAGAAGGAAGAGTGGTTTGTAGTAATATCAATAATAATAGATGGCATTTATATAGCGCTTCCACGATCGTCACCATGCTCTATGCGCTTTACAGAGAAGCATATTTGGAGTGAAATCAAATCAAATAGTTTTAGACTGAATTTTACTACAATTATGACCCAAAACTGTGTTTATAAAAGATTCTTGTTGGATTATTAACTAAATAGAAAAAGAACTTTATTATCTATTTTGGCATGATCTCTTTGACAGAGTTAGGGTTGTCACCAAGTGAAACGTTTTCTCAAATATAGAGGCTGATGTTTATTCAATCCTTGATTTTAAGACATGAAACAAGAAACGTGTTGTGTTGAAAAATGTGTAAATCAATGCAGAAAAGCGGTATCATTAATCTTAACAACATATAGATGAAAACAAACAAAATGCATTATGATAAAATAATAATATTAACAATAATAATATTAATCATAATAATAATAATAATATTAATAATAATAACAATAACGACAACAATAATGACGATAACAACAATAATAAAAATAACATTAACAATAACTACACAACAGTTATCAAATAATGATACTTAGTTCTATGATAACAATGTCAATAAAATAATAATAGTTAATACTACCTTCTCATGATTGTCCACATGCTCTTTGTATTTATCCTCGGTTTTGAAACCACGATCACAAATATCGCAGAAGAAGACATTATTTTCCGGAAGCTCTCGTTTATCCACCCTTGGCTTTTTCTGAAATTGAATGATATCGATCTAAAATTTGCCCAAGTATATTAATATATAAAATCATCATAGTAGTAATACATTGATTCTTTCAAATCATAACTCTACTCTAAATGAAACATTATGGCAATTCTACTCTCTCTTCTATAAAAACAAACACCTGTCCACTGCCTGCATCAGCCAAGTGAGGATAATTTAAAAGGATCTGAAAATAAATACCACTCTTTTCCCCAATAAAAAAAACAAGATTTTTAAAAAAATCAGAATTAACAACAATTTATGCCCAAAATCGTTGTCACACATATATTCTAGTATGTTTATATTTGGTTATATAATATGTAGGACTGCTCAAAGTTATTCAGCCAATCTCATGAATGAATAAAACTCCTTCAGCACTCCATTCTTTTATCAGTCCAATTCAATCCCATGCAACAAAAAGGTAACAGGTTTACACATGAAACGAAAAAGTAAGGAGGAAAAAAGGTATTGGGCATGATGAAATTGTGTGCTAAAAAAAAGGAAGTTAATTTTTGTAAAGTAATAAAACCTGATTACTCCATTATTAGTAAATGATCTCTTTTTCTATTGAAAAAATTCGCTTTCATAGCTTTGTTCTCTTTATTTCAAGAAGTTGTACCAGTACATAAGTGATCACCAAAAAGTCTTACAAACCTTTTTGGGAAATCCATTTTGACCTGGATCGCCACTGTTCGTTCTCTTTCTGTCTTGATGTCCTCCATCTTTTCGAACCCCGTGGAATTCGCCACGTCCTCTGTTAGAAAAACCACCATTGCCTCTGTTGAAACCTCTCCCTCTACCGCCTCGGCTATCTCCCCCTAGCTGATGTCTCTGGTGATTCATTTGATTCATCATGGGATTTGGCGCGGGTCCGGGTGGTGGTTGTCGGGGATTGAAATATGGGAATCCACATTGGATTTCTGCTGGTGCATCTCCAAAAATGTCATCATTTACGTAACCTACTGGCCTCTGTCTAGAATCCTGATTGATTTTACTGTCAGGCCTTGGTCCCGTTGAACCCCCTCTTGTGTGAACTGGTGGACGATTGAATTGTGTCCCATTGCCACGAGGCCCACCTTTGTGATTTCCACCCCTGAAGTTGAAGGACGGAGGTGGCACATTAACATTGATTGGAGGCGGAGGTGTTGGCATTCTGCCCATTGGAAACGTTGGTTGATTGTACATGGGTCCACTGAAACGGGGGAAGTTCCCTTGGCCTTGTTGTTGGCACATATTATTGTTCATATTAGGTGGGGGAACGGAAAAATTTGGAGGGGGGACACCATGATTTTGCCATGGCGGAGGTGTCATGTTTCGCACAGGGACAAAGCCAGGGTTTCTATTTCTTATATTACCATTCATATTTTCCTTCTTTCAGAAACCAAGTTTCCAAGAAGGAAGATGTGTGCAAGTCCAAGTCCAGGCCAAGTGCAAGAGCTAGGCTAGTCTCTAATACTAATATACTACGTGAGTAGTAGTAGTAGAGTAGTACCTAGACGGGTCTAGTTCTAGCTATCCCTCGAGTTAGAGCAGAGTAGATAGTCTCTTACTCTTACTCTATTAGATCTAGGACTAAAACAAAAAAGTTAGTCTAGGTCTAGTCGTGCAGCCAATGATCAATGCCGGAAAAATAATAATAATAACAAAAATAAATCACCGACACCACTCACTCACTTCCACTGCACCATAAAATAAAGTTTATAAAGTGTGTAGAAATGAAACCCAGTCTAAGTATTTAAGTGGTACATCAAAATCCTTTGGGTGTAATCTCCATAAATTTGAATAAGCTAAACAGAAAAAGAAACCGAATCAAGTGAGGATTCTCACGAACACGTCGTTCCAAGCCTACTTTCCCTTTAAAATCTGAGTAGGTAGGCCAATAATAGTAGCAGTCCAACCACATGTGTTTACAAAAAAAAGGTCACGCACAGGTCATTTCCGTTGTTACATTGTTGCCAAATATGATTTTTTTTTTTTTTTTAAGGGCGCTAAAATATACATAACACCATCAAACCTCGAGAATAATATATTATAATATTCGATCGTGAAGCTCTTTTTTAAACGCATTCGTTTTCTACGTTATCTGTACGATCGGCGATACTATTACTATTATGTATGGCCTTGATCATTATCGTAAACAAAGAGAGCTCAATTGTTCTCGTACACACGTAATCGCGTTGGGTTCCCAGCTATGAAAGTCCGTTTCCTTCTCCACACTCCACCCACACACAAACACGGACACAAAACACTAAGTTAGAGATTATTAATTATGTGCTCCCGAACAACAACGGTCGTAGCGGAGACAAGATGTCACAGACAGCCTTCTTCGTCAGGCTTTGTCCTCCGCCTTCCATGTCAGCGTCGAACTGTCCAGACCTGCCCATTCCTTGATGTTGTCCATCCAGCACAAACGCCTGGAGGCTTTTTGGCGGTGTCCGCTGTCATTGTTTGGCCTTTGCATCCATATAGAAAAATGGACAGCACCAAAGATTTAAAAAATTTCAATTTTTGCTACAAAACTGATTAATTCTTTGCTTTTCCAAATTGGATGCAGCTTTGCCATTTCTGACTTTGCTACTGCTACAGCCAATCTGATCTTTACTTCAGTTATTGCGCGACCCTCTTTGGTTAGTGTAGCGCCAAGATATTTCGAAAACCCAAACCTCTTTCCGCTGCTGTCCTTTCATGAACATTTTGGCCGTCATGCTATTATTTGAGGTATTTACCATCATCTTGCTTTATTTCTTGACCCATTTCCATGCCATATTATTATGCTTTTGCCTCTTTGGTAAAATTCCCTCAGTTTCTATAACTGTCTGGTGAACACCTGAGGCTACATTACCATAATATTGTCTGGTCCAGATATGAGTAGTATTGAACTTGAACAGTGTATTGCTTCTTGGACCAAACAAGGTTTATTGGCACAGTGGGTTGATCCCCTGCTTGCCTAAAAAATCTTGATCCATAGATTTTCCAGCTCTGTATCAGGCCATGTGTACTATAGGGGCACAGACGTGCACTTTACCTGGATACGTTTTTACCTGGGTCTGCACATAGATGCCTTCTGTCTTGTACACTGACCTCAGCCAGAATCAGAGTTGGTCCTTACACTGTTTAATTACGGTATTACAGGGAAAGATAACAAACAAATTATTATGCTTCGGCTCTGTCTACCCACCAATCGATTCATCAATGCTTGCAGTTCGCAGTTGTTACTACCTACCATAAAATCTATGCAATCAGCAAAGAGCAAATTATTGATGGTCCTTCCACCGATCGAAATCGTTGACTGGAAATAGTGGAGCATTTCTCTCATGACGTTTTCAAGGAGGAGGAGGTCGAAGAATGCTGGGGATAGTTAGCAGCCTTGTCGAATGCCAGCGGTTGTTTTGAAGCATTCACCAATTCACTACTTGAGGTGTTATAGAGTGATTGGATGGTTTGTGAAAGTCCTTCTTGGATGTTAAGTTTTCTGAGTGTATGCCACATTCAATCGTGTCAAAAACTGTGTCAAATGCTTTTTTTAATCAATAAAGTTGTGGTGAAGGTCTCTTTGATGAAGAAGGTGTATCTACATGATAATTCGATAATTAAATATCTGCTCAACCGTGCTTCTGTCAGCTCAAAATCGTCGTTGTTTCTTCGGATAGGAGCTCTTCAGTCTCCTTTTTTAGTATGTTTAAGATAGTTCGAATAGTTTGCACATTTTATGACCACGCACGTACAAGAACACACGCACTAAAACACGCAAGATCATAGTACAATTAATATAAACAAACAATGCGATGAACGTGCAGCAGATGATGAACGGCCGCGCAGTGAAAACTCAACAGGCACTTTTGAAATTATTTTTTAAAAAACATGTAGGCCTATTTTTAAAAAAAATATATATGGTCGTTATTCGCATCACCAAACGAAAGCACATATTATGTATAGGTGTTCGAGTGACAGTGGGCTGATTCCAATCAAATATGGCCGCGAGGGTATATTCATAATTGCTGTTTATAAACTCGAAAAGTGTATCCTTTGATTCCAATCTTTGTTTGAAATTTTCATTGCTTTAGATTTTGAATTGTGAATATTTTTATTTTAAGTCCTAACACTTAAAAATCAAAACAAAATTAAAAAAACACATTAAAAAGTTGTATGTAATTATACTGGCGATAGAGTATAATATTTGGTACATGTATTTGTAAGCCATGCCTACGTCAAGGAACCTGTGGCCTTAAACACAGGGTCTGCGCTAACTGATCGGACATAATGTGAAGATTGAGACCGAGAATCACTATAATCTATAATAATAATAATAATAATAATAATAATACATAACATTTATATTGCGCTTTCCATGCCGACTTAAGCCGGTTTGAC
>JARFNW010045622.1:0-14190 GCA_031763155.1 Dirona albolineata | reverse complement strand
CTCTCTCTCTCTCTCTCTCTCTCTCTCTCTCTCTCTCTCTCTCTCTCTCTTTCTCTCTCTCTCTATCTATCTATCTCTCTCTGTATCCCCCTCTCTCTCTCTCTGTATCTCCCTCTCTCTCTGTGTATTTATCCCTCTCTCTCAACATAGTGTCAACTGACAAATATGTTTGACAATGTGGGTGGCAGCATATTCCATGACATTCACGTTGTTGTTCAAGACTTACGATACAACAGGCTGATCACTTGGCTGTCTTACCTTTATGGATCTTTTTTTTTTGTCAGGGGAGAACTCAACAGATGCTCCTAAACTAAATAATGGAATAGAATTTAAGTCACAATTGATATGTTTGGGGGAATTTTTGTCTTGCTTGATTCAACGTTCTTGACTATGCCATTGCAAAATATTTGCAACTCATTGATTGAACGTCAATACATTGTTACTCAGAAATAATTTTAGAGTACCTAAGTCTTGCTTTTTTGACTGCTTGTTTATCCTTATTTTAATATACATGTTGTTGTGTTGTATTGTAGCCCTCCAAACACTCCGGATGAACCACGGTAATCAAATTATTTTGGGCATTTTATATACCCATCCTTTATCGCATTGTTTCTGTCCATAGAATATATCCTGCCTTGTAGAGTAAAATAGTGAGAAAGGTTTAATCTATTCTTGTGTATTTTTCCTTTACATTTTTTGTTGTTTTGCTAGCTATGTTCATGCATATGTCTTTCTATTTTTATATTTTGACTTAATCCTCATATACATTTCACTAAAATATTATTTTGTAACTGCTAAAAGCCACACCAATAATAATCTTATATTTTCCATCATCATGACTTTGGGCTTACATTTTTCAAAGCTATTCAATGTAAATAGATGTGTGTAATGTAGGATGTTAGTTGTTTACAACTTAGTGCTCGTTAGAGTGTTTTAGCTGATTAACAGTCTGTTTGACTGAAAATAGATAGCAATGCAAATACTTCACATTATGAAAATATGGAAAGGGCTGAACAGAACTTATTAAGAGTAAAAATGAACCGCTGTGTATGTAAAGGTATCTTATGCCTAATCTCCTGTTTTCTGTGCCATATCCAAATGAATAAAAAAAGCGGAAACTAAAAATTTAAAAACAACCTTGCGCACCAACAAATGAACGAACAGAAACAGAATCATCACTACCGGTCAGTGCTGCCAAGATGTGTGAGTGCATTGGACAGCAAAAGGAATGCATTGGTGAATAATAATGTCTATCAAGGGACATGATTTGGCAGGGACATAACTATGAAATCTGTTTTAGCCATGCAACCACCGGCTCTATCTGTGCACATGTCTTACAATCACATGCCTTACATGCACACTATAATCGCAAAATGGTTTAAACAAGCACCATATACCCTCTCTTTTTTTCACTCCTGTCACATGAAAAATGAGTCTATTTGGTAAAAAAATAAGTCTTGAAAATAAGTTATCTTGGTGATGTGAGAGAAATTACGAAAATTTCAGGAATCTGTAGTGGGCTAGTATGTTTTTGGTCCCACCTATGAAATTTGCCTTACACATTGATCAACTCCTGTCTAGACTCTAACAGAGAAGAAGTTGCAATATTTTGACATCTCTGCTTTCATTCTATGCTTATTTTTCCATTTTTCCAATATGTGTCCTTGTTCTTTATTGCAGATTTTAGTATTGTAGATTTTGAAGATACAATAATTACTGCTTGTATGCTTGCCGTTTGTATGCTCTTTTCATTCGTATGCCTGCATTTTGTCTTAAACCGAATATTTGCTACATTTTTCACCCAGAGAGTATCCACTCCCTAAAGCTAATTTTGCATCTATGCCCCTTGAGCCTTTGAATGAAAAGAATTACACAAAATACAAACTAAAGATAAATAAATTGGGTTTGTTTTACTTTTTCTTCCATACTCTAAAACACAGAGTGGCCCATTAGATCAACCTATGCCTATCAGACACCTCTACAAATGTACACGGTCAAGATGCACCGCTTAGTTATCATGTTGTATTCTAATATTTAATGTGTTATTACCTGAACTGTGGGGTGAGGTGGAGTCTCAGGCATCAGTTTCAAAGGGTCTCAAGTCAGCTATGTGCCCTTTCTTTTTGTATACCCAATTTACCTGCTTCGTGACAACCAGGCACTTCACCAGTAACTACTCTATTATATTTTTTTCTTATGCACTTATTTAATTATAGCATGTTGAAATTGGTATGCCATTCGACAGCTTTTATAATCCATTGAGGTGCTTTTATAAAGGGAACTCAATGTTCATAGGAGACCTTTTTTAAATTTTATCAAACCCACTTCTTACTTCTTATATATTGTATTCTCTGTAGTAATTTTACTAAAGAATTTTTTCCATGAAATTTCCTCTTACATAGTTTACTTATTCACTCATTATAGCAATGTTCATAGGAGGCCTTTTTAACCAAGCCCACTTCTATTACTGTTGTATTGTATTCTCTGTAGTCATTTTATTGAATACATTTTTTTTCATGAAATTTCCTCTTGCATCAACAGTGACTCTAATAGTGTTGCTCGAATTATTTGATGCAGACCTTTGGATTTGTATAGTCATCTTGTGTTAGCATCAATATTGATGAAATCCTAAGCACAGATTGTATAATTGGAGTTAACAAAGAAATAATGATGTTATGTTGCTGCCTTCATTTTTTAAGATGAAAGAGTATCAATCTTCAAATTGCATTTATAATTTAAGGAAATTCCTACTTTTTTGTTTTTCCTTTTCGTTTATGTACTATATATTTTCTGACAACAGTAATATCAGGACAGTGGCAAAAATATGTTATATGGTAAATGTTTACAATAACAATATTACTATATATATATACACACACACACACACACACACACACACACACACACACACATATATATATACAAGATCCCGACCAATAACAATTTTTTTTACAAAATACACGTACATTTAATTATATTCATGCTGAAATAGGTACAACACTGTTACACTTTCAGTAATGCACATAAGTAAAGTGCCAATAGGCATGTAAAAAGATATTCACAGATATTCCACAATGTCACATTTTTTATCAGAGTTCCTCATGAGTTGTTTGCATTGAAAATATGCATTTTAGAACCAATTCAATATTATGATGGTTTGTTTTGTAAGTTATTTACAATAGCCTTCACTATGGAGTCCAATACTGTATAAAGGGTAGAGAACCAGTGACTTTTTGGACACCAAAAAAAACCAACAAAAAAAAACACAACAATAATATATTAAACACTATGCTCAAATTTTTTAACAGACTTCCACTGTGGTCTATTACCATCATCTTATAGATGGGTTTTCTCTTTTAAATGAATTGATAGAAATTGAGTCACAGGTTTGTGATGGTACAAGAATTAGTCTGTATATTTCACGTACTATGAGCAGAGTAACATTTAATGCGTAAAGATCTGTCTGCTAACCTAATCTCAGTTTAGTTTCAAGTAGATTATGTGTATCATTTTTTATTTTTTTTGTTGCTGTCAGGTACAACATCCATTCTACAGATGCACAGTCGATGCCCAACTGTGACAGAGACAAACCCATATCAGCAAGGTTGGATAAAGAGTACACAGCACCTCTCATTTACACACCAAAAGGAATACGTCAACATCCTGCTACGGTATTGACAACCCCTTTGTTGTAATACAGTACAGACAGTTTAATTTCTTGCTGTCAAATTACAGTTTGTCTTGTGACCAGTCCTAATGAATCGTATGTCAGATCTTTGGCATGTTGTGTTCTTGGTATCATGTAATTTAGATTATCTTTTTGGTTGTTTGGTTATAATGTGTGTTTGTTTGAGCTACATTTTAAGTGTGAGGGTGTTGAGTAGAAATAGTACCAGACCTATAACTAGTCCTTGACTGATGAAGAAGGCACCCACTTTTAAATTTCAACTCCCAAGCAAGTTATAAAATCCAAATCCACTGGCATGGGCCCTATTCACATTTGCCTTGCCTCACACAGATTTAAAAGATTTATGGATCCTGAATTTATGACAAGTAGGTGATTAAAACTTTGAAGCAACACGCTTTTTAGTATTACACAGATTCCAACGACTTGATATTTTGCCTGTGTGTTGACTCTCCTGAACTAAGTTACACCATTAGTTTATTTTTTCTTTAAATTTATCCTAAATTGTTGCTTCATGCTCAAGTTTTGTCAATGTACAAAAGGTTTGGATGGAGAATAAAACAAAACATACTTGAATAATAGACAGGGCTGCCACTCATCTTCGGATCCACAAATTTTCCGTTCTTTTAAAAATGTCCGTGGACCAGTAATTAGTACTATACTTGTAATACTGTATATCAATTGTATCTTTTTCGCAGTCATCTGTGTGCTTGTACATGTCCCTTGGTGTTTGAAGAAAAATCAGTGGATTTGGGGAAAAGTGAGTGGCAGCCCTGAATAGATCGTATTTAAATGAAGCATTGAAAATGTGGAATTTTATTTTGTTTTAATTTTGAAATTTACTCATTATACCCCCTTTTTCAGAATCAAACTCGTCCCAAGTCATCTATGGAGTCGCAAAAAAACTTATCTAAAGATATGGTGAGAAGAGTGATGTCTGCAGACGCTACGAATTCCAACATCAGGCATGTAAGTAGTTGCAGCAGTAATGTTGTCTTATTCAATTTCATATCATAATCACTATTATATTATGATAACACATTGCATTGATTGATCAATTTATGAAACTCTGTACTGCTTTCCCCATTGCATTAAAGATGCTTTAACTTGTATATATATATATATGTTATACAAAAATTCTAACTTATCCACATTGTTTATGTCATTAGGACCATCTTACCAAATTTGATATGGTTGGGAAAAAATGTGATCCAGTTCTTTAGGAACACAAAATGTTTAAAATGTTTATTATAGATCTATATGTATGCTCCTTTATCCTTGTTTTCTTTTTAAATTTTCAGTCACGAATTGTTGCCAACATGAATGCTTTCGTATCGGATGAATTTGATGAAATGCCGCCATCTGTTTCCGTGTCCCAGTCAAGGGTGAAAACGGGGAATCCTCATGCTAAGAAAAGGGTGGGGTCTACTTTCAGCTGTAGCTCTCTACATCAAAATGACAATGTGCATTACATTCATGGATTTACACCACGAGAGGATTCTTTCCGCTCTGACTCAATATCCATCCTTACCACTCCCGTCACAACGGACAGGCAACAGGTTGTCATGTCAGGGAGGACCAATACCCCTGAAGGGAAACCGGATATGGTGAGCGATTTTATTCATTCTTTGCCTTATGGCTCATCTGTGTGAGAAAGAGTTTTTGAGTGTATACAGGGTGTTTCGATACCTTAGACCCCCCCTGGCCAGCCAAACTCAGAAAAGTCAGGACAAAACAAATGACATAGGCTTCAACAGTAATTATTTGTAATCTCAAATACAAAATTTCATGCCTTTATTTCAATTTTTAGTATGTCTACCATTCACTTTTCTAAAAGTACCCGGTTAAGAAAAATCCACTTTGTGTGCCTTTAGCATAGCTTGCGTTGCAAAGACATTTGTGTGCGGGGCTTTGTCATGGATTGCTTTGGAAATGATGAATGGCCTGGATCATCACCCTGATGATAATGCTTGTAAACATTTAGGCTTAATCATGAACATATAAACATCAAAATATCTCATGCACTCCAAAGTTGGTCCTAATACGGCTTTTCAAAGCATTTTGGGTAACTTGAAATTGATACTGATTTCTTCATTTCGCCTTACTTCGCGCATTTGGATGCTGTTAGAAAAGTGGATGGTAGACATACAAAATATTGAAATAAATGAATGAAATTTTAGATTTGAGATTAGGAATTGTTTCTGTTCAAAACCATATCATTGGAACTATTTCATCTATTCTGAGTTTGGCTGGTCAGGGGGGGGGGTCTAAGGTATCGAAACACCCTGTAGATATATATTATGTATTACGGAAACATAATTTTAAAGTCCAAAAGCACCCACAATGCCTATTTTTGCACACTTGATAACATATCCAGCACCTTATTATGTCAGCAATGGGAGCACCTTTCAGAAGTAGTGACTCTGATCTGGTAAGGTTGGTGGGGCTGAGGTTGAGATGGAAGTTGTGGAGGGGGTGGGCTTGGAAACTGAAAAATAGGGGAATGCCATCTCCTTGCGTAAGCCCCTCCAACCCATTTTGATGACTGCTTTGACTTCCTGTCTTTTTATTATACTTTTTTCCAATTGTATACTTTCTTCATTAATTTTTAATTATTTTTTTTTTAAATTATCGTTGGCCTCCAGCGACATCAGACATATGTTCACTTCTGTGTGCTTCTGGTATGTTTACACACTCATATGCAATATACAAAGTACTTGATTTATTTCTGTATGCACGCCTGTACGAAGAATTTCATTGTTGGCATGAAAAAGAATATTATTATTTTTGACAATCTAGCATTTCCAATTAATTTTGAAATATAACACCTGTAATGGGAGGTGGGCATGCTATAATAATATTTACAGCATTTCAATATATTTGTGGATGATCATGCAGCTCTTTTTGTGGTTTATCTCAGAGCTCTAACCACAGTCGTGACAATGGTCCAAGGAAACTAGGGAAAATCCCAGGTTTTGAAACAATTCCCAGATTTTGGTATGAAAATCCCAGTTTTTATGCACAACATTTTTGACCTTAAGTCTTGGTGGTATGTTGTTTTTCTTGAAATTCCCAGGATTTTTTTAAAATTCCTAGGCTTCCATTGCATGCAACTTTCCCAGGGTTTGTTAAATTTATGAAATCACCCAGCCTTTCATTGCCAATTCCCCGGCTGTGTGAAATTTATGGAAAATCCCAGGCTTTCATTGCAAATTTACTAAGTTTTGTTATATTTATGGTCAAATTTATGAAATCTCCCAGGCTTTTGTCGCAAACTTCCCACTTTTTGTGAAATTCATGAAAGCTTCCCAGGCTTTTCATTGCAAATTTCCCTCTTAAAAATTTATGAAAACTTCCCATTCTACACTGATATTTCCCAGGTTTATAAAGTTTATGAAATCTACCAGCCTTTGATTGCAAATTTCCCATGTTTTAATATGCTAGGGTTGTCAACCATCTCATTTATGCAAGGCAACAGACTTGAGTCACTTGTTATTTGATATGTTCAACCATCATGAAATCAAGACAAATCAGCTACATGTGTTTATTTCCATCTTATCCTTAGAGGGGTGTCGTTGTCATAGTGAGTAAAAACTCAAAGCTCTTGAAAAATACTAAAATCTGCAAATATGATGTTTAAAATGGGATTCAACTTGATTATTGTATCAATGTCAGACGTTTTAATAAGTTTTCGAGTCTAAATCCCGAAATAGGCCTGTGATGGATTATAAATCTTTTGGAACAATTTTGTAGAAAAAAAACAACTTATATAAGTAACTTCATTTGTCATAAAAATCATATTGTAGTTATTTCATCTGACGAGCTCTATGATTTTCAATTTTCAGCTTGTCACATTCCGAGAGAGACAAAAATCACAGAATTTCAAAAGTATACCATACCTTCAAGGGGTAGTAAAATATAAACTACCAAAAAAATAGTTCGGTATCAGCAAGAGTGCATACATTAATTTCATTAATTATTATTTTTTTAGATTTTCAAAATCGTTTACAGGGTTATCACAGAATAGACCAATTATCAATTATCACCAATCTGTTATAAAATATTGCTTGCCTTGTAGGCTCTTCTTTTGTGCCTCAGTGTCTGAAATAAACTGTCATCTTACTATTTCTCACCACCACATGGCCAACATTGTAAAGGCTTGTCGCCTCTAACTAAAAAAAAACCAATCAGGAACAAAAGTTTGGTGTTGTTCTTGAAATATTATGGCCTTGTTACACTGTACATGCCGATTGTCACAAAGTCAACATGAATCATGAATGAACATCACATTTGTCAGTCTGTTAACAAAAATAAACATCCGACACCAGCACGCATTTCAGGTTGGGATATTTTTTCTTGATTATTCATTTTTCCATTTTCCGTTCGAATGCAACTTGTTTTGGTTGGCAAAATTTCCATCCGTTATATTTTGAAAATTGATTTTTTTGTGTTACATTCTTGCAACCAGATTATAACATAGATTCAGTCATGTGAAGTAAATTACTGATTTTAATGAATTATATTTTGTGAATGAAATTTACAAAGACTAAATAACCGTGTCTAAATAGAATGAGACATGACACTCAATGAAGAGGCTTGGGTTTGAGGCCGGAAACAAAATCCAGGCCTTTTTTTCACTGTCAGGACAAGTGTCTTACCCTATTTCTTTCTTGTCACAGGTATTAGAGTAGGCACAGTTTCTAAAGTAAATCTGCAACACATCAGTGTCGTATCCAAACGGTGATAAGATATATTATATGGAGCAGGCACTGTGATAAATTTACCAGACGCCTTTAAGCGAGATCTTATTCAAGTCTATAGCATGTACCTGTACATAATTTTGTACATATTGCACATCCTAGAGGTACGCTGCATGGTTGGGCATTGTGTGTGGTTATCGAACCAATATTGTCTTAGATGTACAGATTGATTTGGGCCTCGTAAGTTCCGCTAAAATTCGTCATGCATGACAATAATTGGTTCAACCGCATTATAATAATGTAAGAGAAAAGTTATGCAATTCCAGGGATGAAAAGTCAATTACAGACACCAGATGGGGATCAAAGCTGCATCTGCCACAGCTTTTTACGCCTTACCAAATATAGAAAGTGTCACGCAACTGATAAAGATGCAATACGTCATAAAATACCTTTCTCAGGGCAAATGTTAAAGCACTTAGAGCATGGTGATAGTCATGAATAAGCGCTGTATAAATGTACATTTACTTACAAATATACATTCTACCTCAGGCAAGACTCTGAGGCTGCAGATGTCAGGTTGATCCCCCCCTAGCATTTTGTATTTTTCCTTTTTTCTCTATTGGCTTTTTTTCTGTCACTGCATAATATTTCTTTTACTTCTGTATTTATTATAATGTCCTAGATGTATTATGTCTCTCATCCACTCAATGGTTGTGGGTCCGGTTTTAGTAGTATTATGTTATCATTCACACGGATAGAAGAACAAACTTTGCATTTTCAGTTTTAAACTCAAAAAAGAACTTTAATTATCACAGCCAACTTTGTAAAGGTAAATATTGAATAAATGTAATGTAGTTAATCATTGCTTTTCATGCCACATTCACTTTACTATTGTATTGATAGTAGCGTAGAAACCCCAACCTTGCGTTCTTGGTGACAATCATGATTATCCACATTTTCAGCACCATTTTTCTCTTCTTTTGAAGTGCGACGATTGCTTTTTATTTTAATTTTTGAGTGTCTTCTAGCTCCTGATGATTTTTTATCCTTGGTGGATTTGTGTATCTTACCGTGGCTTGAATTTTTTCGCTTGAATTTACTTCCTTTGCTTTCAGCAAGTTCTGGAACATGTTCTGTTTCAAAGTCGTCATTGTTTGTAAAGTTTTCGTCAATTATATCATCATTATCATCATCAACATCAACCATTGCCACCTTTTCAATCCTTTCATCGAGCTCTTCTAGAATTGCATTGTCCAAAGAATGTGTAATGTTATTTACAGTGTTTTTGTACGAAATTGCGTTGCCATATGATGAGAAATGACTTTTGCTTGTAGTGCTGTCAACGTTTTCAATCTCCTTTGGTGCTGCAGCTGACTGTAAGGAAACATTATAATCCATGTCATCAAACGTAACTGAATTTTCACATCCATCACTCAGAGAAATCTCATTTTCATCCTCATCTTCCGCGGTACTGAAACGCACGCGTTGCCTCTCACTTCCGTCACGAGAGGAGCGATTTGTGTCCGTTGATTTAGCACCAGAACGTTCTGCTTGTGTCTCACAGAATTCCCGTAAATAGTCCGAAGCTTTCTTATCATGCACGTCCAGTAGGTTTTCATCACTTCCTGCACAAACCAGCATGGCGCCTATGTGTTCATGACCGTTCATGAAGGCGATATGTAGAGCTGTCTGTTGTTCCATGTTTGTGGCGTCGACCTGGACGTTGTATTGCAACAGGGCCAACACGATGTCTGCGTTACCATCAACTGACGCCATATGTAAAGGGCTCATTCCGTGGATGTCCTTCATATTGGCACTACTGCCAGACCTCAGCAAGACTTTGACAATGTCTGCATGGCCGCCACATACAGCATAATGGAGGGCAGTCTGGTGAAAGAAAAATAGTTAGACAGGAAAGTTGATGTTTTCGCTGTAACATGACCTTACTATTCGGGAAATACAACAAAAATGATGAGATTATTTGGTAATCTTAAGCGTTCATTAATTAGTAAATCCCGAGCTACGTCAGTATTGTTTTGTTATGTCATCTTAAAAAGAATAAACAAACTTTGGAAAAATCAAACGGTGGTTTCAACTATTGCCAAGGTGTTCGGGCATATATGGTGCATGGCGAAAGTTTTTCATAGACTTGCATTTTATATAGAAATATTATACTGATGTTTTAGAGTGATTTGGGGGGGGGGGGGGAGTATTATCTGTGAAATAAGTTTTAACTTGGCCAAATGAAGGGAATATAATATAAAGGTGAATGAAGCCCAAGAAATTAGGAGCTACCCTGCGATGTCACCGGGAAATTAATGAGTAATAGAAACAAGTACGATATGTTTTTTCTGCTACCTTTTGCTTTCATGTAAAAATAATGTTTGAGTGTTCAAGAATTTAAATCATTGTTACCATGTTACTAATGGCTAGTGTATTGAGGTTGGAGGTGAATTTGATGACCGTCTTGAGAACTCCTATATTGCCACTGGACGCTGCCACATGCAGCACCGACTTCCGGTAGTTTGTGGTCAGGTTCGCGTCTGCACCGTGTTCCAAAAGCAGAGACGCCATTTTATGGGTTCCATTTGTGCAGGCAAGAAGCAGGGGGGTTCTGCCAAGGAGTGGTTCCTGGGGAAAAGTTTTGTTTAAAAATAGTTAAAACTTATAAATAATTGGAGACATATCTTATTGAAAGGTGGTTGAGAAATGATGCAGAGACAGAAAAATAATCAAAAACACTATTGTAAAATCTATGGCTCCTACTTCCTTTAACATAGTAAATGTTGTTTTGGTTTTTTTCCAAGTGTTGCACATGAATTGATATGAAATGTATAAGACTGGGGGAGAAGATGGAAAACAACTTACTTTGTTGTTGATGTGTGAGGAATTTGTGGTCAACATCACCTTGACCAGATCTAAAGAGCCAGCGGCCACTGCCACATGTAGTGCTGTCATCCCGTGTCTGTCTTTAATGCACACATTGGCATCTCTCTAAAACATCAATGGAAATAGTCTAAGTGTCGTGTGATGCATAGCAAAAAAAGGAAAACTTTCAAATGATACAAATTAGTTTGGGTGAAAACAAGCAGTATATTTAAAGTTAAAAAGGGTAGAATATGCATGATATAATCATTTTCTCAGGTTGGTGAGGCTACTAACTTCAGTGTTTTATCGCAGATGGATGTTTAAAGGGGGCGTCGCTTTTAGACCAATGTTACAGTATTAGAAAGCGCGTGAGACTCAAAAAAAGTTTTGTTTCTATTATTATTATTATTATTATTATTATTATTATCATCGTCATCATCATTTTTGTTGTTGGTGTTATCATGCAAAAGAAGAATGGATCTATATTTTGTATCTATATGATACATTGAGTGTGTGCATAGTTGTGAGTCGACCGTGTATTAATATACGTGTTCTGTGCCACAAAACCTACCCTGATAAGCATCTTAGCCAGATCCATGTACATGTTGTTAATGGCCACGTGAAGAGCTGTTTCACCCAATTCGTTGACGGCGTTTATGTCACTTCCGGCATCTAGCAACATGGCAGCCATATTTGATCTGTTATAACGAGCTGAAAAATGGAGGGCAGTGTCTCCATCGCGTGTGACAGCGTCCACTGCTGCACCAGCTTCTACCAAGAACTCAACTGTGAAGAAAATTAGGATGATTTGGATTATGTCAATTGTTCCCGATAAGAATGTATAAGAAATGTGAATACTTAGGCTGACCTCGGACGCCACCCTGGTTCATGAAACATTGAAATAAAGTGTTTTATATTTTGAAATCAAGATACGCTCTTTAATATGTTCCATAGTTATGGCTGTGAAGTGAAAGCTTAAATCCTGGGGTTGTTTAGAAAGGAAAAGGATACAAAGGCAAAGAACACTCACAGAAAGCCTATACTACATCGCGGCGCTATCTCAAAAGTTTTAGTATCATGCCAGGAAAGAGATGTTAATGGGGGGAGGGGGGAGTGTGTGAAGGATGTCGAGTATTGCATTGATAGATGGGCAAGACTAAGTATAACGTAGCGAGGTATGGAGGGATATAATCTTCAAGAGTAAATCCCAAATCCGACTTTACGACAACGAATTCCTGTTAGATGAATTATTGTTTGTTAATGTTAAATGTTGGAAGTGTCTGGAAGTAAATACCCACCTGTCTTGGCGCGTCCTGCCTTGACCATTCTATGGAGCATCGTCTCCCCCGTCAGGCGGGAAACGATGTCACTGGCATCTGCTCCATACTGGACCAACAACTGGGCTGACGTCATTGCATTGTGGGTAATACAGGCATATAGGGGGCTGGCGATGGCAATATGAGAGAAAAATCATGTTTTATGTTATGGGTCATACTTTATATAGTTATAGGGAACCCAGTGGTTCTAACCTGTTTAATTACATGGCTCACTAAAGACGATCGATGAAATTTTACACGCTACATCTTTAAAACATTAGGATAATGTATTTATGATGATAGAACTGTGATCGTATGAATCCCGAAGAACTCAAATAAGCGTTACCTCCGGCGATGTGAATTTATTTTTAACAGCATTTGATAGAAGATCCTCTATATGTCTCTATGTAAGCCCAGGTGTTCGGTTGACTAGTTCCTTTCCACCTGTTGCCAGTCTTTTATTTATGTAACAATCTTTGTTTGAAAAACTATTCTTAAGAATCATCAGTCAATCGAAACAACGGGTGCAACAATAATAGATATCGACAAGATCATTTTTAATAACCTTCTAATATGTTTACTTCCTATCTCATTGTGGGAACAGAACCGTTTGTCTACTTTCCAGCATTATACGATTATAATGTGACAGTTTGTTGTTTCGGTTCGGGTTTTTCTTTTGTTTTGTTTTGGGGTTGTTGGTTGTTTTTTGTGGGGGGGGGGTGGGTTGTTTTGTTGTTTTTTGTTGTTGTTATTGTTGTTCTTGTTGTTGTTTGGGGTTTGTTTTGTTTTGTTTTTGTTGTGATTTCCATTTTCCATACGACCAATAGTTACCAGTAGAGGCGTTAGTGGCGTAGTGGCTAACACCATAGCGTTGGGACGCATAGGCCCAACCTTCGAATCCTGGGCGGGAATATTATCAGGACCTTTCAAAATTGTCAAGGCTGTGTCCCACCTGTGCTATGGCAGATGGAATTTAATAAGTAGGTGTCGCCTTTGATTGATACTATGACCGTTCAGTGTTGAAAAGAGCAACAACTACTACTACTACTACTACTACTATTACACTCTTTTCAAAACAAAAGTAAGAACCCCTACCTGCAGCCCTCGCCATCCCTGTTGTCTATATCCACGGTGTTCCTCAGAAGCAGATCAAGGGCTTCCATCCTTTCCCTGACCGCTGTGACGTGGAGTAGTGTACGGCCATCCTTGTTGATGTGTGTGATCACTGGTGTCATCAGTTCCTGCTGGACAGCGGCCAGTTCCCGTACCAACTCCTCGTCACTACTTCGACTGGCGACCGTAACCAGCCAGAGAGAAGCATTCTCCAGGCACATCCACTGTTTATGCATTGGACCTTTTACCCGTCTCGGGGAGAATCTGTAAAAATAGTAATACACTCTTTAAAGTAGTTTAGTCTACTAATGTCAAGCTTGGTTTTCGTCCCCATTTTTAGTTTTGGCGATTGGAGAGTTGTTGATTCCATTGTCTCACACTGTCGCCTTACCCTTTCAAAAAGCAATCAGTTGACCACATTATTGTGCCGATGTGCTCTCTCTCTCTCTCTCTCTCTCTCTCTCTCTCTCTCTCTCTCTCTCTCTCTCTCTCTCTCTCTCTCTCTCTC
>JARFNW010045511.1:0-14191 GCA_031763155.1 Dirona albolineata | reverse complement strand
CAATGAATTGACTGTGTAAAACCGGAAAATCGCGGTGACAATCGCTGGCTGGCTGTCGGCTCGATTGCGGTTGAAACAGTAGCGGACGACATACGCAGCTAATGGCTCATCGTCAACGAACTAAGATATCACAAAAGTGACGCCGTGTAACACTTATTTTGAAACACCTGGTATAGACCAAGTAGCTCTGTGGATGAAAGATTGATAATAACAATAATAATGATGATAATAATGATAATAATAATTATTATAATATTAATAATGATAATAATAATAATGATAATAATAATAATGATAATAATAATAGTAATAATAATTATAATAATGTACTTACTATAGCGGCTAATGACAACTTATAATTTACTCAGTGGCCCTTTACAAAACCAGAATCTAAATTAAAAAGTGGTATACAAAAACATGCCAGTACTATTGCCACTCAGTGAAAGTACACATATATGCATACATAAGAGTTATGTCTTGAAACATTTATATAAACTATTTTGATCTGGTCTAATACTACTGTTCCACAAGTGAGGTGCGGCGAAGTTTAAGGCTTTTTCATTATAATTTTATGCCCCAAAGCATTTCTTTCAGTACATGTGCCTGTACAGATTTTAGTGCATTACTAGGTTGCCATAATTGAAGTATCTTTTGCAAATAAACAAGTGACAAATTATTGATGCCATTGTTAGAATGAGTCAGAATTTTAAAACCAATTCTACACTTAACATGCATCTAGTGAAGATTTTCTAGAGTATGTGTTTTGTGCTCACAAATAAGTGCTTTAATGCAGCCTTAGTGTTTCCTGTTTGCTATAAAGAGGTAATTTTGGTGAGGCATAATGCCTCATACAAGTTTCAGTAGTAATGATAATTATGATAAATAGATGATTGGCATTTCACGTGCTGCTCTTTTCATGTGTTTCTCAGTCAGCCAAACACTTAAACATACACACACATCATCCTTTTGTTAATGTCCTTTTGGACACTGCAAGGTCATATCAAAGGCAGCACATTCTGTTTAGTCCATCAGCAACAGGACATGTGAGACAGAGCCCTGTAAACTCTGAAAAGTCTGGAGAACTGCTCAACTCAGGATTCGAAACTGAGACCTCAGCATCGCAAAACAACTGCGTTAACCACTATGCCTAGGAAACCTATCTTGACTGGCCATATACCCTTATATTTCCTTTGTTCACCTTTTCAGTCATCTACTGGTACAGAACCTTTGGTTTCAAATTATTCATGGAATTTTAAAAAATGATTGTGTACATTTACAATTTTATTTATCTTTGTTAACTTTGTATTTTTTTTTATATTGTTTTTTTTTTGTAGAAAGGAAATGGGTCTGGAAATAAGTATGAGAGCTTGTCTAATTTGGCGGGCATTGGAAGGAATATACAAAAGGTGAAACAAGAATATATTGCCTTGAAGGAAAAACAAGTCAGTTACAACCAGGTAATTGAGACTGCAGCATACAGATGATGTATAGATATTTTAGCTTTTGGGTACAACAAGTAATTCTAACACTCCCAATCATTGTTATTGCTTTATTGCTGATTGTAGTAGACTGGTAAGGATCACTTGATGGGAAGTGTGTACGAAATTGCACCAATGTAAGTGCAATTTGATACTACGTCTCCAGAAGCGAAGCAGATAAAAAGTCAATGCAATGGGTCTGTAGAGAGAAGAATAGTAGGAGATTAAATCAATGCCATGACTCCATTCCTGCGAATGACAAGAGGAAGAAATTCCCAGTATTCTAACATGACAAATTTATCCGGCTCCTCTACTGTATGCTTGCTCCTTAGGGAGTTGAGAAGTCACTTTAAATGACACGACCTGCTGGGGGATAAATAAATGGTGTATAGTCTGTAAGCCTGTAGATGCACTTACTTGGATACAGGCTATAAACCCATCTTCATCTTTACTTTTAGGATAAGCTGTGTGTATTACTCTGGCCTTGTTGTCTCCTTTGAACGAGAATATCAGTAAGAGAGTTTCTTTTTATTACTTTCCTCTTTTAAGACGTGGGTCAAACATATATTTAAAGTGTTCTTTTCTTTTACAGGCTTTGATTGCCTCTCAGTTGCAAGCTAGAGCCCTCCAGACAGCGAGAACCATGTTCGGGGAGCTTCTGGAACCCCCTCCCTCCAGGGTTGACGCCTTTGTAGTGGAGGAAGACTTATCAGCAGAAGAGAGAGAAATGTAACAGTCGAAGGAGGGTCTGATAGACCAGAACTAAATTTCGAAATATGAGAGAAATCAAATAGATTGATGAGCTTGCAACGATTTTTGGCTATCTAATTAAATTTTTTTGTTTGTTAATTTGCTTTCTAGAAATGGTGAAGAATTGAATAACATCACATAAATGTTGAAAGCATTTCATAATTGGTCTAAAGAGGGCTTTACTCTGTTTAGGGTAGCGCAGAAAAAAAAAACCTTAGATGATCAGTAAGTCTATCAAATCTATTTGCCAGGACTTTGTAGGAGAGTACTGTTTTAAATTGAATACATAAGAGTCGAGGATTCAGAATATTGAATTTTATTTATTATGAAGTGTGTTATCTTAATCATGTCATATCCTATGCAGTACAAAAAATATTATCCAATCTGACTACAGTGTAATATTGGAAACGAACGTTAAACTCAGAGGTCGTTTCGGTTGCTAGCAGTGTTGTCCTTGTTCAAAAATCGTATTTGCGCTCAACAGGCAGTACCTGGTGTGTTAAGTGTTGAATGCTTCGTAGCTTTCCCAGGGCAAATGTGCTACTGTAAAGTGCTTAGAGGATGCAGATGATCGTGAATAAGTGTACATCATTATTATTATTTGACATTCCGTTTCAGACTTCAGGGGAACAAAAGGTCGTCGGAGGAGAGGTACCAGACCATTAAGGACTTGTCAGATGAAGCTAATAAGGAGACAAAGCATATAGAACACTTATTTAACAACAGCAACATTGAGACCAACGACAAGGTGGAGGAGTTGAGGGATGCAGAGGAAAACTGTGAAGTAATTAAGACGTGAGTGGGACATTATATTCTTGGAACAAATGAATAGGGAGCAGGCACTGATACTGATAATCAGAATAACAGTAAGAAAGTGTTGCAGAACCAGAAAAAGTCAAGAATAGAAACAAAATTGGCAAAAGCAGGTGACGGGACTGATGCCTGAAGCTGAATCAGCCGCTTTGCTGATAAAAGCAGATGGCACGCTGACACACTACTAGATTTAGAATTTTTTTGCTACAGTCAGTCTTGTGTTGTCAGAAAGGCAGAGGGGGTGGGGGTGATGATTAGGGTCATGTCAAGTCTATGAGCCTGTACTTGTATGGGGATACAGACTATAAGTCCATCCTTTTAATGTTTACTGATAATTTTACTGATAAGGAGCGGGAGACATTTTAAATCTTTTTTTACTGTATGGCACTAGACTTTTAAACCTAGTTAGAATATAAAACAATTTTAATTAATGAAATAACTTTATTTATTATTATAATATATTTTTAAATATACCTTGAAGATACGTATTTACATATATTATTCATTTATTATTATTCATTTCAATACTGTGATGCTCATATCTGATGCGTAATTTTTATGTTACATGCGTATCATGTAATTTTTATACACGTCTGTAAAATGAATTTCCCTAATGGGATGAAAATAAAGTATTATCTTATCTTATCTTAATTTTTCCCCACCTCACCCATAGTCAAATGATAGATGACGGGGCCAAGACAGAGTTGGTGGATTGTCTGTTGGAGGAGTGGAACACGGAAGCCTCCGACCGGTCCCTGTGGCTGGTGGATTGTACCAGGGAGAAGGCCGAAGCACTCCTACGAAACGAGTCGGCTGGAACATTTCTCATACGACCCAAAGATGAGCAATGCATACCATATGTTCTGTCTATCGTGTAAGTTAAACATTGCTCTCTATTTTGAAATTTTGCTATTTGTTTTGAACGTTTTAACTGGGGAAAAAAATAATGGCACCTAATTGATATGATGTTTTAGAGTTACAAACTATGTCAATGGAGTTTATTTACTCATAGAGAAATGGATTTTCAACTACTTTCTTTAAAGTAGCGTTTGCTCTCAAAACCCTTGTATCTTTTGAAAATTAGATTTTTGAAAAAAAATTGTGCTTGATAAACCCACATTAAACTAGATTAGAAAACAATGTCGCAAGCGTCTGGTATAATGCACCAATATAAAAAAGTAACATTGGCGATTTGAGTGACTCAAACCCTGCCGGCAAAGGGTTTATTTAAACTTTTGGCATAAGGTGAATTTTTGGGATTAGCATCCATGGACACAATAACACAGAGCGGAAGAAGGGACACAGGTAGATTTTTCTTTAAAATGACGTGTAGGAAACTCTAAGTTTAAGATTAAAGGTTGCATTAAAAAGAACAAATTCAGAAAAAACATTCATATTTAGAAACTGATCAAGGTCTTTGTTATTCTTCATGATTCCTTCCTTACTGTATGAGATTATTTTTTACCTTGAGAAATGGTTTGTAATGATGGCATGTAGTGGGCAGAGGAATAGAAGTGATGCACAAACTATAGGATAAAGTTTTAGAAAATGACACAGAACTCTTGGCTCGGCGAGGTGCTTCACTGAAGTGCCTATATTCTATTAGCTGTAGTGAGGTTATTTTTTATTCCATTTAAAGAAAGTTAATCTATTCTCTTTTTTATTTTTTTCCCCTGGCCATCCTACTGAAAATGACACTTGTTGAATTAGTATTAACGCAATGGTGATTTAAAAAAGATTGTTTTAAATGTTATTTTGGTTTGTTTTTTTATATTTGTTTTATTTATTTTGGATATTTTAGTATCAATTGAAAGAAAGCAAAAAGGGTTAGCCGTTCAAAAAGGACAATTATTAAGTTGACAACGAGCTAAATCATATTAACAAAAGCAACAACTTTATCGCCATTTGTGGAGAATCATGCATCCATATCTTAACTTAATTTATTTTTTTATTTTTTTTCCCCCTATCTTCCTAATGAACGTCACTGGAGTCCAGGGGTGGCTACCCACTTTCCCACTCCCTATTGGAGAGACAATCGCCACTGGATTTCTGAAAGTGTGGTCTTACAGTGACTGTTTTATTTTGTATTATTCCTGACAAAAGGATATGTAGACTTCACAAGGACAACAGAATCAAGCTAAAAAAAACCAACAACAAAAAAAAAACCCCACCCCTATTGGGTTAATTAGAAATTTATGTTGAAATTAAGTAAATTGAATCGGCGCGACCCCTCTCCACTTGGACCCCCGCTGCGACAAGTCATCCTACGATGAAAAATCCCATCAGAGGGGAAGCGACCCCTACACCCCCAAACCCAGTATTGAGGGGCAGAGTTGATTAAGGGACTATAAGGTGTATATAAATAATGTGGAAACGTTTATAGAAGGATTCAGGTGTAGCCATTTCTTTCTGTTGTCCTTGGCATGCACGAAACAACGGTAAAGGTTAATATTAAGGGTTATGTAAACATAGGGTGCATTTGTGAGTAATACTAATTGCCACATGGTCGCTTGACTGTCTATGGTCATGAAACATGTTAGAATTCATATATGTCAAACAAACATGTATATATAATGTATACTCACATACTCACCCAGTACAATGACAATTCAGCCATTCAGGTATAATTCAGATCTACAAGTTAACTAGCAGTTAATCTATTCTCATTTTTTGTCAAACTTTGGAGACAGACAAGCCAAAAAATATATGCACTGAGGAGCTATGGTAATAAAATATTATATATCGTATTTGAATTTTACAATACTTTATTTTTCACCCAGCTCTGGAAACGAAGATGGAAGCACAAAGGTCAAACATTGCGTCATTCTCCACCCAGTCGGTCGAGGATATGGCTTCAGGGAAGATGGTGCTGTGTTTGAGTCCATTGATGAGCTGGTGTGTAAACACAGCAAGACGACCATCAAGATCTACTTCCACAACATGGACTCGTGCCTGGACCGCCCAGTCTATGGGGAACGACCGAGGAGTTTGGGGGAACTCAGTGACGACAATGATTCGACAGACTATTTGGACGCCATATGAATGCTTGCTTTGTGAGATTAATTTACTGCTAGTATTTTGTATATATCATAGTGACCTCTCTTGTACTGCACTGGGAAAAGTATTTGGTTGATGCGATACGATAACGAAAAGGGATGTTAAATCGAGATTGTTTTACACTCTTAAGATCATTACCTCTATTTGTTTTGTCTTGTGGCTTGTTAATGGTCATGGGATTAGTGTATCACGCCTTGTTAATGGTCATGGGATTAGTGTATCACGCCGTGAAGTCACTGAGAAATGATATTTTTTTGTATTCCTTTTACAGAATAATGGTAATTTGCTTTATTTTAAGAAGTGATGGCTTTGAATTTTAAACACTATTATCAAATTTGCACCAGAATGATCAAATTGCTGTTTTGTTTGAAAAAGAGGTTGGTTTTTTTCTTTATTTCGACTATGTTTAAGATGGGATAAGAATAGATTTGCTGTTTGCTTGTTCCAGAAAGGAATGTTTCCTTTAAAGGGACATCCCTGGACCTTATCGTATTTCAGTCATGAAAACTGGTGAAGTTAAGTCTGTAAAGCATTTATTTGCATTTTTAATTGATGTAACATTGGGTACCTATCAGTATATACAGGGCCTTGAATTACATGCGCTAACGTGAGCTAGTAAATATATGTAGAAAGGGTTGAAATATAATTTGAAAAACAACAACAACAATAAAGAGGGAGAGGAGCTGTTTTATATCATTACTATTCTTAACTCCTTGACATATTCATGTACAAGATTTTGACTTTTTTTATGACATATATATGTTATGCACAGACTACTGCAAGTTATCGGACTGTTGGCATCCTGCATGTTCACTTAACTGACAGGGTTGCTTGGGAGCAAAATAATTTGCTACATGTTACTTATTGTCTATCCAACATATTCACAGTATAATTTGGGACCAATTGGCTATTTTAACTCAATATTAATGTTCACTTATGTGACGCACAATCTGATTTCAAACACGTGACCATATTTTCCAACTTTTATGCTAAATCTAGCGGTTGGTTCTGAAAGTAGCCTTGATCCTGCATAGACACAAAGTGAAAGTTGCAATAAATGCGTGACTAGTAGACAATACAGCATACAGTCATAAGGGGAATTGTTACCTGCTGAGTGATGTGGACAGCCATCAGGCAAATTCAATAGTCCGACATGCTCACTTATCGGACACTTACTGTGTAATAGTGATGGGCGATATCAGGAATTTGAATATCGATACGATATATCAAACGGAAAAATATTGATATTTCGATACGATACGATATCAGCAAATGATATCGATATTAGTATAGGCATATGTAATTTCCTTATTTGGATGAATGAAGTTTATCTTATATTGATATATCAATATTTTTCGATATATCGATTATTTTTTTCCCAATAGGCCCTATGTGACTACATGTTTTTCATGTAACACATAGCCTACCTTTTCTTTTTTTTTCTTTTTTTTTGGGGGGGGGGGGGGGGGGGGTTTTTTTTCATTGGTTTTATTAACTTTATTTTGCTCCATTCATAAAACAACAATTCAAAACAAATCAAAAGAGTAAGTAAGGATAAAAATCAATACTGTAAATATTTTGGGAAAATAATCAAACATAAACTGTTTCATAGATATATATAGGCATTATTATGACTCGAAGGTACATTGTTGATTGGTATTAAAACATAATCATAATCATGCACATGTATTTACTTCGAGAAAGGAATGTGGAAACAACAACAAAAACACCACAACAAAATCAATATGATATATATATATTTATATTTTTATGACTAGGTAAACTTTACATTGTAGATAGTTAAAACATAATCAGGAATGTGGTTAAAATTATGCAAAATCTGAAAAAAGTGTTGGAAACGTTGAATTTAAAAATCTGCTGACCGACCATTGAGAAACAGAATCATGTCGACGTGTTTTGGCTTGATACGATTTCTTTTTAGACTGATCAGCTCACCGGCTTTCGAAAATAAACGTTCAGATGGGACTGATGTGGCAGGAATACTTAGGTATTTTTTCCACAATTCTGACAGCATCTTTTGATTCTTACAGTTTGCCTCCCAATAGACCAACGGTTCTTCGTGCCTTGGGAGGTTTATCTCCTCCAGATATCTTCGCAGCTCAAGGTGAGCATCAATTTGAACTGATCTTTGGTCAGTTGATGCAGCTACATCAGCGTCAAAGTCGCCCCACAAATCGTCGGTTACGGTTGTACTGCTTGCACTTGTACTTGGTTGTGGTTCCTGGTGGTGTGGCTGAGTTGGGACATTTATCGCTGTCATTTCATCGACCTGTTTGGTCTTCACTTGTTCCAGGTTGGCAATATTTTAAAATGCTAGTTTTTAAAAATCTTGGGTCAAGGAGCGTTGCAATGTTTAGGGGATGAAATGATTCGAAAACATCAAATTTTCTTGCCAGCAATTGTCCAAGCAGGGACTTGGCAAGAGGAGACGTTGTTGTTCTTGACTTCACAACCAATATCCTGGCCAGAGGAATGACCTTGCTAAGCGTTGTCGTTTTCTCTGCGGACATCTCTTCTGTTGCCTTTGCAAAGGGATTCAGTGCCGCAATCACTTCTTTGACTTCATTAACCTCATCATCAAAGAGAGACATTGTTCCTTTTCCCAGTCTGGTACGAGCTGTGTTGACAGAGTCCTTAATTTCAATGATTTGGACAAACATCGCTAGGGTGGAGTTCCATCTAGTCTCCACATCGTTGATCAATTTAAGCTCATTGACTTCCAATTGCTGTTGAACTTGGCGAAGTCGATCAGTTGCAATAACACTTCTATGAAAAAAGTCAACAACCTTTTTGACTTTTCCTTTTACCTCAACCATGCCTGGTGTTTCGCGAATTGCTGCTTGCACAATTAGATTTAAAGTATGTGCGAAACAAGGCAAGTGGCGAATTAAATTTTTTTTGACTGCTGCAGTCATGTTTGCTGCATTGTCCGACACAATGACAGTGATTTTATTCATAATTGAATACTCATCAAACACTTCACGTAGTTGCGCAAAGATGTAGTAAGCTGTGTAATTTGTTGTCAGATGCACTGTTTTTAACACTGCTGAACATAATTTCATTTCAGTAGAGACATAATGTGCTGTTACTGATAGAAAGGCGTGTGTTTGATTTGAGGTCCATATGTCTGTTGTTATTGAAACAAAGGATGCCTCTTCAATTTCAGCCAGTAAGGCTTCTTTTTTGCTCTGGTACAATTTGGGAAGCATGTCCCCCGTCAAAGTTCTCCTCGATGGAAGATTGTATCTTGGATCCAAAAGATCCACAAAACGGCGAAACCCTTCATCCTCTGCGATGCTAAGGGGTTGCAAATCTTTTACAATCATCCATAAAAGACTGGAATCCAGCGTTTGCTTTTTCAGGGAAGTTGCATCATACACCGTTTTACAGCTCACAAAACCTGCTATAGACGACTGTTCACTCTTTCTCTTTGTCGACGACGATCCTTCTTTTTCATTGCACTCTCTTTTTCTTTCAAAATTGATGAATGTTCAAATGGATGTTTATTTTTCAAATGGTAAAAAAGATTGGTTGTATTCTTGCAAGTTAAGATAACAGCTTTACAAATGTTGCACCTATAAGAAGAAAGAAGAAATCACAATAAATTAAAACTGGTTATTATACATAAAGTTATGTTGCTTTCTAATTTCTATTGTATTTTATGGACATTGCTTTTACACTTTGTAAAGTAATATATTCATATCTTATTCTATTTGTATTACATGTACCTTGCATTTGAAGTGCCTTCTATCGTCTCAAAGTGTTGCCAAACAACACTGCGCGGCATTGTGTCTTGATAATCACCAGGGGAGTTGGATAGTAGATACTGACACGACACTCCTCTTTGAAATCTATAGATAAAGGGATCTAGCTTATACCTTGAAATGAGAGGACGAGTCGGTTTCTAAGAACGAGGCGATTTTAACATCATTTTCATTTTGTTTTAGTTTCATTTGCAATTTAGTTTCAATGTCGAAACATCGATATTGTCGTGGGATTTCGATATGATATTGATATGTAAGATCATATCGATATATCAATATGTTCGATACGATATGCCCATCACTGCTCTCTGATAACTAGCAGTAATATATTTGTGCACAATCCATAGTCATAGTCATTTAGTCGCTTACATGAAAATGAATACTTCTTTTATTACAAAGCACTCTTTTTGTTTTCAATATATATTATGAAAGAAAATGGTTCGCATTTGAATGATAAATCATTCTGTTATTATTATTATTATGATTGCCTGGAAACACATATGTGTTGCATTCAATTTGTTTATTATTTCTCATCTATATGTTGTTTTATTTGATAAAGACTGTCTCATTCTTTACTGGCTCTTGAAATTTTAAAATTATTTGGCATAAGTTTGTGATACGATTTTATAAAAAATTGGAATAATCAAAATGTATATAACTATGTTATTAAAATTCTGTCTTGAGTGGCATGATAGCAATGTTCTGTCTTTTCAACAAATTGCCTTCCTGAGATATATTATATTTTTATACTTCCCCTCTATCTCTGTCTTTCCGAGCAGATTTGCAGTCGTGTGTGGTGTCAATTGTTTAAAATGACAAAGTTTATTTATAAGAAATTAACGGATAAGAGTGAAAGAGAATGTACGTTACGGAGGCCATAGACTACATAATAAACCAACGGCAGTATTGTTAATATTATTTAAATGTTTAAAATATTGTTAAAATTATTATTATACTGCATTATGTATTATATCAAAAAGATGTTTATGTTTAAATGCTTTTCTGTTTTATACTTTAACAAAATTTTAAAGTTTCTCATTGTGTCCCTGAAATCAAAGTTTCAGGAGTCATAGCTTTATGTGTGTAAATAGTGAAAATCACTTATATTTATAAACCCAAAAGTGTTCTATTTTGTGAAATAAGGTGACAAAATACCACTGAAATAGTTAGAATGTCAAGATTTGATCAACTTAGGTATTTCCCCAGTAGTCAGGTCAAATTGGGGGGGGGGGGGGGAGGAGGAGGAGGGAGGGAGAGATCAACCTTGTTTTCTATAATATGAGTTAATAAATTATTAATTTGGAGAAAGATTTTTAGAAACTTCATTTTCAAGATTGTTTCATCAGAAACTGTTCAGGTACATGATTTAAAGGCATAATTATTTTTCTACTTTTATTATATAGGCCTATATTCTATGTTTAATATGTATTGCATCCTCTCTGAATGAGTCAATTGTTGGGTTTCATGGACCGGAAAAACATTTTTTGCAACAAAAACATTTTTTCTCGAGTGTTGCCAGGGTTTGATAGTAAAGATTTAATCAACTTAGGTACTTCCTGATTAGACTAGTAAGGTAAAACTGTGGGGGGGAAAAAATCACCTTTGTTTTCTTTAATAAATGAGTTAAAAAATTATGACAAAGAAAAACCATATCGTGACAATTAAGTGGATGGTAATTTTAGTTTAGATTATGTAATAATTAGTATTATAAAATATGAAAAAAATATATATCAAAGTCATGTTAGTTTCTGACCACTGTTTTATAAAACTTCAGCACCCTGATGAAATGAAATCTGGCTACACTCCAGTGACGCAATGCTTCTTACAATGAATGGCGGTTCGGTCATTGGCCATTAGGATGACAGTGATAGACTTCACATGCTTGCTCTGTGCCGACATTTATTCAATTGTAATTTCTCAGTACAAAAATTTGAATAGTTGACTGTGCGTGAACAAGAACACCCCATTTCAAATGAGGGGGCAACGGCAACAGATTTCGGTCATTGTTTTTTTTCTTTCATTTCTAGGATTGCCCACCTTTGTTATTCATTTTGGCCGTAAGTGATATTTGAAGAGTTAATAAAGGGAAACAAAATCAGAATATGTTCCCATACTTGTTTCTTTTCAGCATTGATGCAAGTGTGCTTACTAGGGATTAATAGATAATAAAATTCAGGCATCTTTGATTGTGTTTTTCCTGTTTTTTTGGGGTTTTTTTTATCCCAGGCGTTTAGATAGTCCAAAAAATCTCGCCGAAAAATTGTTTTTCATCATTTTAAACCAAATTCCCAATATTGGACTCACTAGGACTGGTCGCGATACTTTTATTGATTATGGGAAAATACTAGTGGCCATGCCATTATTATTTTATGTTTGTATTCAAAGGCTTGTATAATTCTGTGTATATACATATATATATATATATATATATATATTTTTATTTTATTTACTTGCTAGTCTCGCTCTCTTGAATTTACTGGAAAATTGCCTTTGATGATGTCTACAATTTTACACTTTTTATTGTATTTTGCATTAAATTAAGCATGCTAAATGTCATATACTCAAAGTGCAAAAGAATTAGCCATAATTATTAAGCCAATGATCTTATCAATGGAATACCCGAGCAAGGATGTGCTTTAGGTAACATATTGTCATATACTGTATTGTTGAAAAGAAGATTATGCATTTTTGTTGTATGATTTTAGAGATGTGTCATAAATCAGAGCACTGCGATTATTATAATGAGGAAACATCTATATTTATGGTTTATTTGAGAAGATATCTCATCACTAGATGAGTTATGGAACTATGTTGTGGTGACAGAGATGATCTGGAAATGACTTTTTGGTTAATCAAATGTCTTGGACTATGTAAGTATTGAAATGAAAGCAATATGTCTATATAGATACCCCTCCACCCCTTGAATATATCGCAAGTAATGAATGATGAGGAGGCCTGGAATACCTGATCCAGCTGTGGAATAAGCCTGAACTGTCTTGAGTTCAATGAAACAATTTCATAATTTTGTTTTTGTTTCATTGTATTTATCTTTTGTCAGATTGACCCAATAACGGAACCTGTTGTGTATTTCACTTCCATAGAAATGTTCCTTCCACTTCAATACTTTACATGACTAGATTTGCCGTTTGAGCGATGAGTGCTTCACCTATAAGAATTTCCAAACTTTGAACAAAAAATTGATCGTTGTAACACAGAATGTTATAAAGAATGAAAGACAAAGCCATTCCATTACATCTTGAGCTATTTACTTCTGGACCAATCTATGGTAGAGCCAAATTTAGGCTTACAAATTTAGTTTATAAAGACACTTCCATGTAATGTTTTTTTTGTTTGTTTCGTTGTTATTGCTCAGTCCCCTCTGATTAAATAGTAATGCGTTCAATCATAACTCCCACATAATTTCAACTCTCCGTCAAATCCAGGATTATTCTGTATAGATTAGACTAGTTAATATTGACTCTCTTCGGTTAATTGCCACCTCTTGGACATAACATTTGATAACATTTAAAGGAAATTCAATGATTTGTTTAAATTTCCAGAAAAACGCTAATGCCACATCAGCATCTGTCAACGCCCCTCTGACTTGTTACACACCTTAGATTAAGACGGCTGGTAGGATCAGTCATGTGTTTTGCGACCAGGGTGGCAATTCACCTTGTAAAATTTATATCCCCTGATCGGTCCCAAGCCAGTGGAAAGGTCAGAGGGAAAAAGTTATTGTCAAACATATATTATAATTCTCCATTTCAAGTTCTATTCTAATTATTGACGCTTAATTGCAACTTGGGTCAATTACAACTATTTTCCCCGTCCCTACGAGTTAAAGAAGTAGACTACTTCCTTGTCATGTTTTTTGTTGTATTTTTTGTAGTATTACTTATGGGCTGTCTTTGTTTGAGTATTACAAAGCTATATGAAATATGATATTATTTATTACTTGGTAACTTCCCCATCAGAGACTGATTGATGCGTTGTATTATCCGGTTGTTTAATTTAATGTCATCAATATTCCCATTGCATTTACGATGTTCAACTTTTGATATATTTTTCAACCATGATTTGTCTTTGCTGTGCTCACCTTCTGTTTGATATTATTATGGTACCAGTGTTGCATCTACTCCTAAATCAATAGGTCTCTCAATCTCTATCTGTTCTCTCTCTCTCACCTCCTTCTGTCTCTCTCTTTTTGCCTCTCTCCTTATCTTGCTTTTGGAGGCGAGGTGGCCGAGTGGTTAGGACAGCGGACTCTCATGGCGAAGGTCGTGGGTTCGAATCCTATCACTGCCA
>JARFNW010045510.1:0-24052 GCA_031763155.1 Dirona albolineata | reverse complement strand
AAACAGTTTTGAATCCAAAGAAAAGCTGTCATGATTCGATTTGATGTAGCACTGTTTAGTCTCTGGACGTATTTAGAAAAAATGGTCCAGTGAGTCGGGTCACAGTGCATTAAGACAGATTGATCTGACAAAAATATATAAACGATGAACAAGGATAATACTGATTTCCATAATTGCTCAGCTCCATTTAGTCAAGATGTTAAAAGAGAGAATAGGAGAAAGTACATTCTAAAATATATTTAAAAATATTAATGAAAGCTAACAAATAATGTTTCATTCCGCATATTATTGAGGTCTTAGCTACCAAACCTCAGCTATCACTGACATTCACTTTCCATCCCACTTAAACTAGCTGCAGCACAGAGTGACGTTCATTTGCTGCCTTAGGTAGAGGAGTTAAAGCCTTTCACTGGTGGCAAGGTCATCAGACTTTGGAGCGCCGCTCTGCTGTCTTCTTGAACTCTGTGGTGTTTGCCTGCCACAATGTACAGTCACAGGCAATATTTATAAAGGCCTCAAGATTTTCTTGTGATGATAATCAATAATCATAAGCTGTTGATTGTTTCAAGTCCATTTGAGATTGTTATTTATGGCGACTGGGAGTGGTGTGGTTGGTCTTTCTCTGCATTTTCCATAAAGGAGTTTGAAACAGAGGGCCTTGTATTCTTACTCAAGATTCATCAAGAGGTGGAGTCTCAACCACTGCTTCTACACACCCAAGTCAAATCAAAACAAGGGATAATGGGGGGTGGGGTGGGGGGGGGGGGGGGCATGTCCTACCTTGGCTCTTGTAGTCCTGATTTGTGTCCCTAAACTCCCTGTCCACCTTAGAATGTCTAGCACCATCCCAGGTCTTCATCTTCTTAGGCCTCACTTCCTCTTCCTCCTCTCTCTTGGACAGGTCATCTTTGATATGGTGATTCCAAGACTGGACAAATACTAAAAGTGGACAGAGAAAAAAGGCAAGAGCAAAAATAAATTAACCAAAAAAAATATACAAACATATACCAAAATAGTTTTTTAAACAAGTATTACATTGTCTGCTAATATCCTTCCCTCTTAATATTTTCTACTTACCCGTATCCACTCTTACATGTTGGTAATACAGAGCTCACTGTTTATACTGACGACAAGGTCATTAAAAAATTAAAAGATAAGAAAGAATGCAAAGTATACCTCATCAATTCTGACGTTATCAATGAGTTAAAAGGGAATCAGTTTTTTTATATATTAAGCAGGTCCATATTCTCACCTTGGTTAACTTTCCCCTTAGGTGCTGGTGATTCAATGGTCTTCTCCACCCACTCATACCCCTCCTCAACGCTGGACGACCGTTCCAACGCCATATTATCTTTTGACCGTTTTATTTCCTTGTTTTTCGTCTTCTTGCGACTGCTTGTGCCTGCGTCGCTATCCGAGTCTGAATTATCCGAAACGAGTCTCTTCCGCTCTTCTTTTTCCTTCTTGTGTTTCTTGTTTTTCTTCTTCTTCTTTGAAGACTTCTTAGAAGAGCTATCACTGGGAGATGAAGAGCTTCCCTCTCGGGAATCACAATTCAACTTATGTTTTCTTTTTAGTTTGCCAAACTTTTTTGATGAACTCTCACTGCTTTGTGAGCTTGATGGTGAAAGAAGAGATTGTTTATCGCTGATGTCTACAGGAGTCAAGCTACCATCAGGAGAGAATTTTTGCAAGTGATTTTGGTTTCCTTTGTGATTCAAAGTCTTTTTGGCCTCAAAATGGGGAGTATGTGTCTTGGTTGGGATGGGAGACTCTTCCGATGTAGGAACAGGTTTAAATCTAGAGGCAGAATCTGCAGTAGAGGTAGCTGATAATTTTCCATTGCTGGCATTGTTTGTGTTGCAGTGTACAGTTAACGCCTGAGAAACACTTTTGTTGTTTTCTTTAGACTTGTTGACATTTCCTGCAAAATCAAAAAAGAGAATAATTCAATTTCAAAGTTTGATCGTGAATAATATCATCCAAATATATACACATGCAAATCTGGTTTTAGATTTGAATATAAAATCTATGACATTTAACACCAGGGTGGAAACTAGATCTTAAACGCATTATAACTGATTAACTTCATGACTTTTTAAAGACCATAGAAAAGGATGCCACTTTGGTGACTACTTTGCCAAAAATCAAGTTACAATCAATCTGATTAAAAGACTAGCTACAGAAATGACTCAAAGATCATTAACTGTATATATTATTATGTCAACATGAACGACAAAAAGGATACATTACTGATTTACATTTACAACGTTAGTGAACAATGATAGGGATAAAAACACTTGATGGATATTGTGCCAAACAAACACAAGACTGGCCAGAGTAGTATGTAGGAGTAAATCCATACCATTTGCTTAGATTGACCTACAGAACCTATTCACTACACAATCAATCATGGCAAACGCCAATTTTACCTTTGGTCTCAACAGACCACTCAGAGGTTGAATTGACGCTGTTAGTACTTGAGCATGAGCCCCGCGGACTTGGAGCACCTTCTTGGGGGTGTATGTACCACGTGCCAGACGAAGCGGTCTTCACTTTAGACAATGAAGCGGATGGCAAGTCTAAGACGAGAGCTGGTTTACTCGGCGTCTTAGCAGGAGATATTGAGGATGATGAAGAGGGGGAGGGAATGAGTTTTTGTCTGTCTGGTTGTGATAAGTGAATATTGTTAGAGAGTCGCTGGCAAGGGGATGAACTCCGGCTCTCTTTATCAGACAACTTTGGAGTCGAGGTAGGTTTGTTTGGCGACGGAGAATCATCCCAGACAAACGGAGCTTTCGACGAAGAAGAGTTCCGCTTCTCAGAATATTGATTTTTGTGAGAGGAAAATTTGCTATCCCCGGCTCCGTTGGGCACAGGAAGACTAATGTCACGAACTGATAACTTTGCAGATGAATTATCACCAGACGATTGAACAGAGTTTGACTTCTGGTGTTCTTTTTTAACAACAGAAGCCGAGGAGGAGTTCACCAGTTTAGACGATGAGGATGAAGACAAAGAAGGTACATTTTTATTTTCTTGCTCAGAATCTGAGTCGTCATAATAAGGTACAAGAACCGTCCTCTTTTGGTGCCAAGGCAATGTGCTGATGTTTCCGTTCACAACTTTAGACTTTCCATCTGGAGATTTCTCCATCGTGGTGGAATTACCATGTTTGATCTGGAGGACAATACGTTTTCCGTCCTCTTTCTCGTCATCCTCGTCTTGCTGCTGCAGCTTTTTCTGTTGAGGGGTAAGGATGGGGAAAGAGATTTTCCTGTGGGAGTCGGGGAGGGAAGAAGCATGAGGAACAATTTTGGGAGTGCTGGACAGTGTCAATGAAGATGGGTTTTTCTGTTGCCGTGGTACTGGTGTCCCCATTTCACTGGAAGATTTTCCTAGAGGAAGAAACCAAAAGAAAAGAATGATATGAAACATCCGTAATTCTAAGATACGACAGCTGCCCCCCACCTACATCACAAATTCATCACTACAATTGCCATAAAACAAAACAAAAAACCCACCCAATCTATTACCCATGGAAAAGGACAGGATGTTTCCAATATAGAAAAGGTTTGAATAAATCTTTGAATTAGAATATTATATTATTTGATTTTCTTCTACACATCCCTGTTCTTGTCCTGAAGTAAAAACAACAGCAATGTCATTCACTTCTTTTTCTCTCTCTCTAAATGGAAATAAAATATTTCAAGTGAGTTGAGTGAGATTATATAAAGGATTCTTTTCCTTACCAAAGTTTACATTACGCAACTAATCCCTCCTTTAACTTCATGGGAGAACTCTCAGTAATTATCATTTAGATCAATAGGCACAATTAAGTCTTTGATAAAAAACAAAAAAGAAATGTGAAAAAAAACAAATTTGACACATTTCCCAGAGAAAGCAGAGATCTTGAAGGGGTCAAATAAGGATTTGATTTATTTCTAAAATCCCTTTACTTGGCTTACCGTGAACTCCATTGGTCAAAGGAAATTTACTTTCTTGTTTTATGTGGTTGGGTAAAACTGGACCAATGAAGGAATTCTGATGAACACACAAAAAAAACATCTCATTATTATTTTAAAATTCAGCTTCTTAGAATATAACTTGAAAATGCAAAAAAAAGGCCCCAAAAAAAGTGGGAAAAACGTATGGTAACCGACAGGCTGTAATTAGAAAAACTATCATATTTAAGAGATAAACAGTGAGCTCCTTGCATTGTCTATGTATACAACTTGACAACAAGTGATTTGTTGTTTGTAACATATCTCCACATGACTTTTTTGGGTGTTTTTTTAAATACTGACAATAATGTGTGACTTGCACGTCATTCATAAAAATGCAAAGAGGGGACTAATCATGTCCATTTGTGCAGAATTCTTGATCCACCCAGTTTCAAGGTCTTCTTTCAATCAGTAAAAAAAAATATGGCCCAGATTACAAATGGATCGATCAACACACTCTTCTATTAAACACTGATACAATGGTTTCTTTATGTTCTACACTACCTGAATAATAAGGTAGATGAAAACTTGCGCACACATAGAAAGGAAACTTACCTTTGACTGCGTGATAGGAGACTTTGAGTGAATCTTGCCGTTAACAGTAATTTGAGTGGAAGGCGTTGAGCTGCCGCGATTGACACGGGCGTAAAACAACACATAGGCATCAGCAGAAAAGACACTTTGGTAATTGGCTTGGTGCACCTGAGGACAAAAATAAAATAAATAAATAAATAAAGAATTAAAGACATATCAAGGATGAAAATCAGTTAAAGAATTTGCCCTAACAATCTGCATTGATTGACATATTCAAAGCACTGTAACACTGATTTCCACACTGCATCATTGATTGTTGTGGCAAGGCTGTACAACACCATGGTATTAGCTTACCAACCAAACGTCCCAACTCTTCCTTCTGCCTTCAGGTCTAGAAGATATCAGATAGAATAATCAACATTCTACAATTTTGTAGATGTATGTAGAAAGACAATGAAGGCCGCCTCTGGATCTCACATGAAAAATCAATTTATATATTATATATTTTTATTTTTCTTTACTTAGACAATTATTTTTCTGCCCAAAAAGTTGACTTTAATTCACAAAAATCACCCTTTTTCCTCAAGTCCGGGACTAAGTCTAAAAATGGTTGGACAGAGTTTGAGGAAAAGAAGGAATGGTTATTCACAGAATCGATCTCTGTTGTGCCGTGCCCAATATTAATAGTTAAAACTAATGGGTGAAAAAAAGGCATTTGTTTCCACAAGCTATTCGAACACAACAAGGTAGATCACATAAAAGCAAAGGCGATGAGTATTTCAAAACCTAGTCTAATATTACCAGAAGCTTACCCACAACAGAGAGGAGTGGATAACTTTTGTCTGTTGCCCTAGAGGCCAACTGGTACTGGTATAACAAGTAGTATTCTATAACTATATCCACACTTACGATGGAGTCATTCATGCAGTACCAGGTCTTGCTGGGGGATTTGACAAAGCTGTAGTAATGACCACAATCACTGCTGTGACCTGAATGCACCAGCACACCATACAGGTGGTATAACACAGGTTCGCCCTGGAATTGAAAAGAAAAACAAACAGTTCTCAATTAATGTTTATGCTGCAGCTATAAATAAACGGTAATGGATGGAATTAATAACACCAGACTTTTCTCACCATAGTAGTGTTGAACCCTAACACGAAAAGGGTCAATAGGTATTTATAATGAAAGAATGAACAACTTTGAACTAATTCTTGAGTCCTCTTTGTGATTAATTTTATCCACCAAAAAGCTTTCCTGCAAACTTGTAAGCCTTTCATGGCACAGGGATATAACACTACAGCCAACTTTCAAACAAAAAGCACTTTTCCTGAAGTGTAATTCACTGAATACTACCACTACCATTCACATATTTTTATATCAGCCATTAGCTACATCTTGTATTTATAAATATAAATATGTTACTTTGCATTGTGAAATAGTGAAATACTGATTCCGGAATGCATGCCAACAAACCAGAACACTGTTGAATAAATATTAGACCTTCTTAGTCCATCTCCTTTCTTTATCTCTTTCTATCATCTTGCACATTAAGAAAAATTTAAAAGCCAACAAATAAATTCAGTCTGTTTTCTTTACAAAACTTGTAAGTCACTTTGTTACCCCCTTAAACCAATTATTTTGCTGGTGAAATTGAAAAACTCCCGTTATAATGTAAAAAAAGATTTCAACTGACCTGTCTTTGACTCATGAAGGTCCGAAGGTTGATGCGCTCCGGATATTTAATAAACTTATTTATCTTTCCAGACAATTGACGGTTGAAGTCAAATCTATAAAATTGAAGAGTGAATGAAATGCACAATGAGTAAAAATAAACCTTGGAAGACTAAAAGTTATTATCCTTTGTTTTCATTTTTATAAAATCACCACTACTGAAATATATGCAGGTGAGAAAGTGAATGGATTTGTAATCATGACTCAATGAGTTGAAACCCCATATTATTGGAGCTGTAATTTGTTTTGTGTAATTTTAGCATTTTTACATAAAACAAAGACAACTTTATTACTTCATAAATTAGCGAACAGATAGTGGTGGGCATATATATCAATATAATATAATATTTCTTGAGAGAGAAAAAAATCAAACCTGTTAAGTTGTAAGGTCAAAACGTTTGGAGCCTTTTGGATGGAAAATCTTTTATGAGCCCTGACCTTGTTTCTACATCTGAAATAAAATGATAATATGTGGTTTAAGTATAAGAATAAGTCAATAGGGAGCTGTTAATTAACTTGGGGAATTATTACACTTGCAAAAGTTTCAATCACAAGCCCATCTAAATAATATCCATCCCTTTCAAAATGAGCTGTAATAAAGTAACTGTGTCACTCAGTACAAATGCTATATTTTGAATATCATATACTATTCTTTACCTACTAAATTGGTGGGAAATGACATTCTACTTACTGAGAAACATATTTTCAATCAATTTTTATTTTGTTATTCATTTTATTTCTTATTGTGAAACCTTTACAAGTATAAATAACAGTTCATGACAACAAAATTGGAATAAAGTGCAGTTTTTGAGTCATACCTCACCACCATCTTCAGGGTTTAAAATGTCAAATTAACATTGCAAACAATAGGAAACTTACTTTGGACATTTATAAGCATTTTCATTGTCCAGTGTCTCTGGTTTGACAAACTTGGCCAAAGCGTCCTCCACTGTATTCACTCCCTGGTGTCAACAAGAGATAAACATGATTGAGATAAACATTTATTGTAAAATTGCCCAAATAAAAGTAAATTAATAAATTTAAAAAATATATATTTTTTAAAGCTCATTAACTGTTCCTAAGGTAAACAAAAAATCAAACAAATACTATGACTGAAAGCCCAGGCAACAATTAATATTTGGTTGGCCATTTTATATTATAAACATAATCTGACTCATGCGATCAACAAAGTAATTCGCACAATCAGTTTTACACAGGATAGCCGAACCTCTCCTACAACCTCCTCAAGATGGCAATTCAATGCACTGGCAAATACATTACGCAAACATAATATACTCGCCTATTGGGAGTTTGAAGAAAAAAGAAATCAGAAGGAAGATGATGACGAAACAAGATGACGCCTGGCATACCTCTTTGTAAGAAGTGAGGGATATCAACAACAATATTCACACGGTGCTAGGAGGCCCTGCCAAAAGCACCCCCCCTCCCGCACGTAAATATTTACTAAAGGTTTATCAACACTAAGGGGTCACCTTAATATCTAGACTGAGGTCCATGAAAGGGTCAAAGGTGTTAGACTTTGCTTGGCAACGCAAGCAGGTCACTGTGGGAAAAAAAGAAGAGAAACTATTATACCATAATGTATAACGAAAAGTTGTTAATTTAGGTGCTAACAACACCAAGGTCACATTAAACTGACAAGAAACATGGAATTATAACATGAAATAAAATAGGTAGGGCTACCATTCTGCTACATTCAAACTTTCTCCACAGAACTATTATTTTCAAAATGAATGATAATAAATAAATAACACAAACTAACCTTGACTCCTCAGGTAGCCACCAAAGACTTGGTTAATCACAGTTGTTTCTTTACTAAGTCGGTCTATCCTGCAAGGAATATTTTCAACATTTACATTTAATAATACTGCTGTATTGTCTTTTCCATTCATATTACATTTAAAAATTTACATTCATATGTCAGTTGCAAGTCATGCATGCCTCAAAACAGCTCAAAATTAATAGCATAAAGCATGTACGCCTGACAAAGCCTTTCTCAAAGACCTCATCAGAACTCTCCACGCTTCAGATAGACAAATCACTTACTTAGATTCCCCATTGAGACAGGACTGTTGTAGATGGTCCACCACAAATCTGAGGAACTCATGAGCATCCTCTTGCCTGCCCCACTTCATGTGCTTAGCTATACCTACAACAGAACAAAAATAGAAATCAGGCGGGGATGCCAATATTTACACACTCAAAAAATCAGACAGGTTAAAACTTAGGCAAATAAAAAATAAGATAAATTCCATGCATATCCGGCTTACTTATAATCAAAAGTCATGTCCATTATTCAAGCAACAAGCTGGGCCCAATATCACTCCCCAGTACAAATAACCAGCACAATAAAAACCAACAGACAGAGAACAAAAAGTTAAGTCAAATTCGGATATTCCACAAATTCAAGAAAACCTCTGAACTTACAATAAAAACCACATCTCCGGAAACAATTAAAGATAATTGACCTGACCCTCCATTAAGGGCAGCAAGAAAGACCAGACGTTCACACCGTTGCGTTGCTCATAAAAGTCTGGCTGGGTGACTTTCATTGGTTAAACATCTAATCTACTGGCAATGTTTTTATTGACTCGACCAAAAGAGATTCATCACTTACATCTCAGTTTCTGTAGCATGGAATGAGGCTTTATAGAGCGACCTCCACACTCCAATGATGTCCGTATATGGGCCTGAATCTCACACATCATACAAAATTCTTTCCTTTTGCCTGAGAGGAATGGGAGAAAAAACTAAATTAATGGTGTGCAAGTTTGTTGGGTTTTGTTTGGTTTGGTTTTGGTTTGTTTTTTTGGGGGGAAGAGAAGATAAAAGAATATATCTTGGCATGATAATGATAGTGCTGTTTTACATTTAGGGACGACCCAGTGGTAGGAGTTTGTGTTTAAAATGACAGCAAGTCATTGTGTTACGAATTGATTGCTTGGGGTTCACATGTTGAAGAAATATGATCAGTAAGGAGACACTGCTCTTTCCCTGAATAGATCCCAATCACTCACAGGTCAAATGGCCATCCTTTTGGATGCTGCATACTTTCCAGGGAGATCCAAAATATATAATTCTTACCGAAATGGTGAACAGAAATATGTTCTCATGTAAAAAAAAAAAAAAAATGTTATGGACATTTGCGAAATCGTTTCTTAACGATAGAGACAAAGGTTAAGGATTTGATTTAAATTTCAACATAAATATCATTTTCTCATAATCCTAATCTGTGAAAGAAAAAAAAAATTACAATGGAGGATTGACTAACATTTTTGACGATGGTCACTGGTCATGCAATAGTTCACAAGCGGGGCTGTGTAGGTGAGACACTGCAGGGTCGAGTTGAAGAAACATGTGTTCCCCATGTTGACTAAGCCTGCACCAATACGAGATGGCGTTCTGGCTGTCCATTCCATCTTCACAAGTTCCTCTGGATAGAGCACTACTTTTGGCCGAGGCAATGGCTCTTCATTCCCTTCCATTCCTGCCTTATGACTGTCTTTATCTGTAAGTAATTTATTAAGGAAATAAAAATGAAAGAGTAAAAATAATAAAAATTCTTCCCTTGAAATGAAATATAGGGAAAGCTCACCCTTTCCAGAAATGATTTATCATTCCAGTTCTTCACCATGAAATGAAATCATACATGTTATTGAATTTGTATCTAATAGACAACGTGACCAATACCTGTTTCTATATCATTGCCAACAACGCTTATTCTGAAACGAGCACTAACAAGAAACATTTTATGGCCCCATTACACATTTTGTTATAAAAGATTACAAACACCCATAAAACATAATTTGAGCGATTTTACAAATTTCAAGAAAGCAGTTCTCAAATATAATTTCTAAGTGTCTGCTTTTTCACCCCTCGATTGTAAAAACTGAAGGGAATGTGCCAAAGGTGATCTTACCACCAGATCTGTGTTGCTGCTCAACTGCCCCGTTCATAGCTGTCAGTTTGCAAGGGGTTGAGCCAGAGTTCAGTGACGAGTACTTGGTCTTCAAAGCACTGCATTGCAAGGAATATGGGGCTGATGCAGGCTTGAACTCAATGGTCTGCAGCAGGACCCGTTTGGATGCGGCCACCACATTCTGATCAAGGTTATCACGGCCTCGACCCAACGAGGCCTTCAGGGAGTTCTGTATCTCCTCAATATTGCCAGCTAAGTCTGGCATAACAACAAAAAAACCTAGGAGAGAGAGAGAGAGAGATGATGATGATGAATCATTCTTTTTTTAAACTGCAATATGGTAACAGCAGAATTTTTAAATAAAACATTATTTTTAAAATGATCTCTGATTTAAACTTGAACAAGTTGATTTGTCGCATTCAATGCATTATAAAAATAATAATCATGATTTTTTTAATTATCATTGCTCACTGAATAATGTAAAACCAAGAGCATTATAAATTATAATAAAATATAAATGCTTTCCCCCCTTTCAACTTCTCAACGATCTGAGATTTGTAACATCTGTTACAATGCCTACCTCAAAGTATGCTAGCAATCCAATCTTACGTTCTTGATCAGCTTGTTCGATATTGTAGTGTCAACCTAAAATCAAATATCAAACCAAAATTATGTTAATATTTAGTGACACGATTTTTTTTAACTTTCACACCACATGTTATGTAAGTGGTTGCAAATGGTCTCTCTGTTTGAGTTCCACCGCAGCAGACACCCGATGAGGATTTTTTCCAATAAAAAATAATCGGTTCAGCAAAAATGGGAAATGTATATGAATGGTATGAAGTTTGAAAGTTTCAATGAAACAGCCCAACGCTTCCAAATTATAACAACTGCGTCACCTGACTCAATGGGTTAGTGGAATTGGAGCTCTGATGGGGTGAAAGGTAGTTCCTGTGTTTACAGTAGGCATGTTAAAGTTGCAAAATTGTCTTGAAGTTCAAGTATGCAACTTCCAGTTCTTTATACAGTAGAGCTCATCTATAGTGGCCCTTGCTACAGCGGGATCATCCCTACAGCGGGACCTTACAGGAATCCCCCCTTTTTTTCTCTATATAAACTCTATTACCTATGCTTGGATTTAGCGGGGCAGGGAAAGGCCTGAACTTGGATACAGCAGGAGTGACTGAACGAGCTTGAGAGGAAGAATAAAGCGTGGTGACTTTTTCCCCCTAATTCCTAGTCAATGTGCGGGGTCGAGAGTGAGAAGGGGGGGGGGGGATCTGTAGGCGGCTCAAACTGCACAGTCAACTGTGTGCGATAGGTGAGTGAGAGGCACTGAGCGTAGCCATTGTGATCACGATGGATATGCACCGAGGCTGGCGGGCTGAGCCGTGGCGAGCGGCTGAGCGGGGTGAGAAGAGATGGAAGGGAGGTAATCTTGTAATATTTTTGTTGTTTAAATTTTCGGTAATTTTCCTTTGCATTCCTATAGCGGGAACTTGCCTACAGCAGGATTTTTCTTCTGGAACCAAAAGTCCCGTTGTAGCCGAGTTCTACTGTAGTTGGTCGCTACACTGCACTGAGTGAGGTTTAATAAAGGGAATCATGATGCAAACTTTGTGTTTAAAACGAAATGGGATCTAGTTCTAGTAGAGTCTACATCTCAAAATATTTAAAAATCAAATAAGAATTAAATTTAAATGACAGAGAGTCGTTTATTTTTTTTAACAAATTTGAAATAGACCCTCGAGAAGAGAGCTACCAACTGATCTCGTCCAATAAAACTTTTTTTTGGTCCTACTCCCTAACTACAGTCTACAGATTGTAGACATAGTCTAGTCTAGTTACATGAGATGATTCTCATCAATCATCAGTCATGTTCAGTTGCCAAAATTGCAGCTCGCCACACACAAATTCACAGAAAATTGAGATTTAGGCAAGATCAAAATCAAAGCATTCTCAAGTTATAAATCTATGAATATGAAGTTGAAGACCCTTGTCTAAATCTTATTATTCTAAACTAATTGAAGACTGGACAATAAATAGTCACTCCCAATTCAAGCTATGCAATTTGTTAGGTCAGCTGTTTTAATTTTAGTCCTTGATTTGAAATTGAAAACAGTTTCAGTTTCAGTTAGAAAATTACATTGGAATTGGACTGACCCTGTCTGTACTGTGTAATCTTTAGAATCGTAATCATAATGTTACCAATAGTAACAAGGCTATATGTTACTTACAACGTTCATTTTTAAAAGACTTGAAGACATTATTATTCATTATTTGAAAGGTAACTGAAGTGTATTGGAATAAAAACATTACCATCCACCAACCACGTTTTCTAAAAAAACAGCACAGTTCAGTTTCCTGAGACTGAGGAGAGTGAAGAAGGCAAGATGTGTTGTTTTTGGCATGTTTACCAACAAAGAAAACTTTTACGAGGTTGGTTTAACCTGGATAAAATACCTAACTTACATTTCAATACGCCAGTGAGGTTATCAAGTGCAGTTGCTTCAATTTTATGTTGAGATTTAAAAGGTGGTAAATAAACAACAAGGCGGACACAGAAATTTTATGAATTTTACAAAAGCAATGATACAAATTTTCAGAAGCCACGATTCAGGCAACTTCCGGTCCTGCGCTCTGAATAAATACGGGCATCGTTGCTCTTTCTCGTCTTTCTTTTTCCTTTGCTGCCAAATCAGGAGTTTGTCTGCATTCGTTCATTTTAATGTGTACTTTTAAAGTTTATTATATTGTTGTTGTAAGTTAAACATGTATATCTTACGCTCATATCGCGGAATTTCAAGGCTTTTCCAGCGGTACCCTATCGTCGATAGGACGTGGTGTTCAAAGGGAGGAGACTCGGGTATTGTTTACATTTTTCAGAGGTTTCACAAATTAGTCCCCTTCACATGCTCTACCCCTCCATGTCAGCTTTACGCCAGCAATTCCGAAAGAATCCACAGACAAACATTTTCAACTTCAAAAACAATACTGAGCCGTGATTTGCTGTCTCAATCTGATTTGAAAAAAGCTGTGGATAATCTAACTGATCAATTCATGGAGGCAAGAGAGCTTCTTGATGATGCTGTAAGTTAGTTGAAGTTGAAGTTATATCATGTATATTATTAGAAGGTATGAAAAAACAAGGGAAAATTGTATAGCTTCAAATCAAGACAAGTAACAAAACAAAATGAACGTTTTGGGTCTCCCCTTCATCAGCAAACAAACAAATTACAAAAAACACAATGGCTCAAAAAGTCAGAAAAAAGTATAGTCCGTGCGGTCGGGCGACCAACTGAGACTGAAAATAAAAAATAAAGCTCCAAAAGGAGAGAGACAAGGGGAGGGGAGGGAGGACCACGTGGGCACACGTCACGTTTGGTGTCGTCATCCAAGGTCGTCGTGTAGACTTCACTAGCCCAAAGTGGCGGGAAATGTGAGGCAGGGGGGGTCGGGGTACAAATAAAAAGAAATACAAACCAACTAGCGAAAGAAGTGCTAAAGAAAGTGAAGAGAAAATAAATATATCCTATATATGTAATAATTTAATAATAATACATAATAATTAATAAAAACTAAATATACAAAAAAAGAAAAATCTAAATAAAATCCAGCAACAGAATAGGAGAAGAATAAAAAATTAAAAACAAAAATCAATTAAAAAGAAAAGTAGAAAAATATATATTATATTACATCATAGAGTATCATAGAAATACTACGAAAATGTAAGATACTACAAATCACAGTAGGTGAACAAAAGAGAGAGAGAGACAGGGAGGGAGAGAGAGAGAGCGTGGTCGGGAGATAGAACGAAGAAAATGGTTGTGGATACGGATGGAGAGAGAGAGGAGGGGGGGGGGGTCAGATGTCCAGGCGAGTATTGAAAAGAACACAAGTCATTTTTATTTTACTTGTTTTGTAACCAAAAAAGCGAACATTCGTAATATAATGATTAAAACCACATATAGATCTATTTCTTTCCGAAAATATTCGGAAAAGTGAGTGTATGTTAAATAGGGAATATAATATATATGGACATCACTATTCGCCCACATTTGGGGGCGAATAGTATCTCCACGGTGGCGGCACTATTCGCCCACTTTTCGTATAATTGTGCCACAATTGCAATTGGTTCTGTGGTGTAGCTGTTAGCATGTTTGCTTTACACTCTAAAGGTCACGCGTTCGAAGCTCGTCACCCTCAATTTTTTTTTTCTTCTTCTATTATTACTTTTTTTTTCCTTTCTAAACACTCTGTTGAACTCATCAGGTCTGTTTCATCTGAGTATTTTTCCCTTATTTTGGTCATTTTATTTTATGTATTTATTAAAATACAGTTCCCAAAAGCTGAAATAAAGTTATTATTAGTACCTATAATCTAATATTATTATGATCATCATCATTGTTTATTATTATTATTATTATTATTTTATTATTTTTATTATTATTATTATTATTATCATTATTATTATTACCTTATTAATACTATTATTATCATGATCAATATCATTATTATTTTTATTACTATTATTATTATTATTAATATCATAATTATTATTAATTATAATAATATTATTATTAGTATTATCATTATATAAATAATGAATAATAATAATAATATTAATAATAATAAAAATAATTAAAGTGTGTTAGAAACTAAAAACTTTACAACATTCAACTTCAAGATTTTTATAAAGGTCTGTTTCTGATATTTAGATAATTTCAATTCACTGGGGGTACATCTGTGGCGGCATTATAGGTATGCAGTTGTCTAAGTCTAACTGTTTTCTCATCTCTCAGAAATGCTGGGTTCAAGGCCTGCCAGGTCAGATGGGATGGGGTATTTTTTTGTTTTTGTCAGAAGACTTTTCATGGTGTTGTCACAGACAAGCGCAAGAGATATTGTCTTTGAAATGGTCTTTTAACCTATAGTGTGTATCAAGAATTGGGCATCAAAGTTAGATTCCTAAGAACAAAACATTGTGATCTTTTTTGGATTTTCATTTCTTCTTCATCTGTTTCAGAGAGAGAGTGTTGGAAGTGTGTACTTTTCTGGGGACATGGAGGAAGCCTCAGAGGCTGTGAGTAAAACGTTAGAGGAATATCAAGAACTGCTGAGTAAGTTGTCAGATGGGCAAAAGCAAGAAGTGCTACGTTCAATTGGCCTCAAGATGAAGGAATTGGAAGCCCAACAAAGTGCCATTACAGAGGAGTTGTAAGAAGACCCCATGCTGCTTTAGGTTTTTTAAAGTGTCCTTCAAATTAATGTAAATTACATAAATGTTATCTAAGGATTTGGTCAAAGTTATAGTTGCTGTACTGATAACTGATATTGAAAATACAGCTGGGGATGTTTACGAATTTATAACTGGCTGTGATTTATGACTCTGATGTGTGCTTGTTTGTCATAGAAAACTTGATCTGATCAGCTATGACTGTCAGTTTTCAGACAAAAAATGACTTAGATTACCATACTGATATTGTCAAAACGGCTGGGAGTATGAGAAAATTAATCATTGGTTGTGAGTGTGATTATCTCTTATGCTGTACTTATTAATATCACACAATGTATCATGAATATCTCAAATTGGTACTGACTGGTACTAGTTGGCTGTCATTTTTCAAGCAAATATTATTCAACAACAATTTAAGGTTACCATACTGATATTGTCAATGTCAAAACCGCTGGTACACTATTATAGCCTACCCTATTTTATATATATTATACAAAAATGGAAATGTTCCCTCTGATGTAAAAACAAAATGGGATTTTTATTTTATAATGAACTATTATAATGGAACTGTTCTACAGGAGGGTAGTTTTGGAGATCATATCCCCTGTTTTGTTCATGCTGTAGCCTGCTATTTACCAACCCAATATTATAATATGAGCTATATGTGTGTATGGGATGTGACAAACTGATAATCACATCTCCCTTTACCGAGCAGACTTTATTATGGTGCCATATAAGTGACAGCAAAAAATTTTTAATGTGCCATAGTGCCATCGATCAGCTGTGGCCAATAGCCAAGGAGGATAACTGGCTGTGGCCTATTTCTGTTTATGTATCGTTGTGATTCAAGGTTGTCACTACTGTCCACTCTGCTTAATCGCAAATCATCAAAATCAAGAAATTGGTGAGATTTTCCAAAGTGCGATTAAGCGAAGAAAAAAAAGTTAATGATCAGCAAACAAAATTATGCTTGGGTTATGTTTTAGTTTTAGTCAAGGGAGACCATAATCTGAGGTGCCCTTTTATCGCTATTTTCTCTGGGTAGAGAACATTTGAATTTGAGCATTGCTTGTGTATAAGATTGTGTAACTTTTATATATTTTTTATTTATCAGCTCTCTTCAAGTGAGGATTAAGCGACAGGAGTGGCCATAATAATTACTTTTATAGCGTTAATTCTATTTTTAAATTAAAAAAATACAAAAATGTGATTAAGAGGACTGGACTTTATTCCTTCAGGAATAAAATAAAATAGATAAAGAGGGTGGAAATGGGAATGTCATAATGTCTTGTAATTTCTGATTTGGTACTTATACTTATACACAATTTTTTTTAAAAGTGGAACTTAACTGTACTTATGTCTTGGTGCTACTGTTGTTACGGTACATTGATCAGAAGTATAACTTGAAAGAGCTCAAAAATGTTGGTGTTACCACTATGTAGAGAACTTTAATTTTTAAAAGTTTATCAGTTAGCATTTCAGCAGTCCCAAAGATTTCTGAGTGTTGAGCATTGTTGAGTGGTTTTTTTTGTGTGTGTGTTTGGTTTTTTTGGGAGGGGGGGGTGGGGTTAGACTTCCTTATATTATTTCTCTCTTCCACCCCACATCTACATGATAATCAGAGAATGTATTATTATCTTTATACTCTTTTTCATCTTTATGAATGCATTGGTTATTTACTCTAGACCCGTCTATGTTATTAAAAAAACACTAAAATGATTACGATGAATGTTTTTTTTTTCCTCCAAAATTCTGATATTGTTAGTTATTTAGGTTTATGCCCTTTTTGACATTGCAATTTAATTTCAAATGCAGCTTCTTTATAAAGATTCCACTTGGATTTACCTTGCGTTGCCTTGAAATTGAATATTCTGGTAAAAACATTCAGACAACAAATCCATCCCACTTGAAATGAGTCAAGCCTGGGCCTCATTCCCACCCCTCAGTGCAGCTTTGATGTTAGAATTTAGATTTTATACCCCTTCATTGCCGAATAAAAAAAATATAGACCTACTCTCGTCTCATTCTGTATGATCTAGACTACAGTTAACTACATATATAACTTTGATAACTGAATTTTCATTTACATATTGTTTTCACGATCTTTGTAAAATAGTCGCAAACAACGACAACCATGATTCATGTAATACTAATATAAGATTAATTAATGCCAGTGCCAGTGAAATAGAGAAGTTTGTGTTTGGCAGTGAAGGGGTTTAAAAATGGGATCGAATGCTGTTTTTATGTGATTACGGTACTGTGATTACTATGTCAAGATTGTTTGATGGAATTGTTAGTTGCTCTTGTATTAAAATTAATGTAAACAAAATGTTAAGAGTTGCGTGTACTGTTACTGTAACTAATTAGTTTTATCAATTAATGCTTGTGATTTGTAATTCACATTTTTGTAATTAAAAAAATACGGTTGAATTTTTACAATGTATTCTTTTTCTGTGAAATTTTCTCCATTTATCATTTATGTCCAACACATTATATCTTTGACTTTGATGATGTGTTCAGGAGTGTCATGCCCAATTGTTCGTGCTGCTTTGCGTCCTTTTTTTTCTTTTCTTGTAGTTGTTTGTTTTGTTGGTTGTTTTTCATTACAGTGGATTCTACTTGGACAGACCTTTTTTTCAGATTTCTTAATGGCTTTATTGTCTGTCGTCATTGTTGCCCTGACAGAACCTCTAACAGGCTGCTCTACTATATTATGGTCCCCAAGGAATTTTGAAAGGATATTTACTATTGACGACACTGCCTGCTGTGGAATAAATTAAGTAAAGTGTGAGAAGGTGAGCCTGCACATGTACAGGGATACAGACTATAAACCCATCTTTATCTTATTCCGGTGGGAATATTGCAAAAAGCAACCATTATAATTATACTACTACTATGTATACAAACCAGGACTGCACCCAAAAACAGATTCATTACTGTATTGATGCATATTATTATACAGACAGGTGTCGCAATATAAAGGGCTTGAACTTTTCAGGAATCAGGAATATATTTATGACTTGATATTGAATCTAGGCTAATCAGCAACACATCATTCTGGGGGTTTTTTTTTAGAAAGTTGCTGAACATTGTCATTGTCAACTCTTTCTTTGGTGTTAAGAGATATCTGAATTACAATTATCAACATTGAGGCTGATGTAAATGATGGGTAAACACCAACCAAGGCGAGAGTTAACAATTAGCAGGTCCCAAATGTTGATATTGATACATATTATTATTATATATATCACACCTCAAATGGAAGGGAGGAGAGGGGATGATGCCACATCTGAAGAAGGACCAGAGCTTAGGATCCAACACAATCACCACACAGACTTACTACACCTCACCACCCTCGATAAAATTTATAAAGTCATTTACTGCATTGAACAAAGATTCAAAATGATAAACTTTTGTTTGAAGAAAATGTATAATAATTAACCCTTACTGTATAGCGGGGGGGGGGGGGGGGTAGATTTCGACCCCAGAGGTCAGTTTTTTTTTGTTTTCAGGTACTTGGAAGTACCTATTAGTACCCATTAGTAAGTGTGAATTTTTCATGGAAACTATGGGGGCATCGGTGGGCGAGCAGTGAGCATGACTCGACTGTTGGTGTTGACAAGCAAGTCTGTCGTGGCCGGTGAACAGACAGGTGACCACCTGGGTTCTGAACCCGTCAGCAACAACAAAATATATAGACTATACATACATAGCATTAGCATAATGAAATACATTGGCTCACCGGTGCTTGTGTCCTTAGTTAAGAAACTTTGCCCTGTTTGCCTGCGTGTTAAGTGTTCCGTTGCTTACCCTGGGTAAATGTTTGTTATCAGTTCCCTATATTACCGTAATTAAACAGAGTAGGGACCAGCTCTGTGCCTGGCCGAGGACAGTGTACAAGTCAGAAGGCATCGAGGCGCAGACCAAGGTAAAACGTATCCAGGTTAAGAGCCAGTCTGTGCCCCACTGGTAGTACACATGGCCTGATACTGATACAGAGCTGGAAAATCTATGGATCTAGATTTTAAGGCAAGCAGGGGATCATCCCACTGTGTCCTGGGTAAATGTGCTACTGTGTAAAGCGCTTAGAGCATGGTGATGATCGTGGATAAGCGCAATATAAATGCCATTTATTATTTATTGTGTATTCCTCAAAAATTCATTTCTCCAAATAATTCTGTGTTATTGGTGGCAAAAAGTTAGATATCTTATTGGCCATCAGTCATTTCCAAACATATGTTTTTGAGAAATGGGGGTCGATTTCGACCCCACTTTTCAAAGAAGAAAACCCAATTCTCTCCCTATGACCCTGTTGAATTGGGCTCTTTCGTCATTATTGGAAAGGCGGTGTTCTGGATTGACTTTTCTCCAACAAATTATAGAAGCGATACAGGTCCAACAAGTCGTAAAACAGAATCATTGGCCACTGTTCGTCTTTCTCTTCGTTTTAAATTTGTGACAGTGACACATATGTATGACTCCACGATTTCTGGTCTATTTGTCACGTCCTCAGTGTGGTGCATAGTGCTCAGCAGCACGTTTTGGTGTTTTTGTTATGATTGGACGCAGATTATCGGATTGTCATTGATCGGAATGTCGATAATTTTCTCCATACGGAATATGGGGTCGAAAAGTACCCCCGACATACAGATCTCATTGGAGAACACGCCATATGGTATGGGTTAATAGGTAAATACAGTGTATTATTATCACAGAAAGCTGAAACGGGTCAGGCCTCTAACTCTGACCAAGTCATGTGGTCGACATTTCTGTGCAGAGTAACTCATCAAGTCTTTGTCAGGTTACAATTCGGTAACTAGGCAGAGATATTATTATCGTCAGAGAGGAGAGGCTAAATCACGTCTGTAAAAAGGTAAGTCATTATATTGATAATAATATCATTGAGGTCCATAGAGCTGGTGCTTAACCCAGTTTCCACAGCATGAAGGGGACAGAGTGATAGTTATAATATGTCACCCTTCTGGACAGGACGAAGGACTATCACAGATTACTTTCCGTGCTGTAAGCAGGTCGAGTGAGGCAAAAATGAGGTGACTCAGGTAGGTTTCGAACCCACAACCATTCACCATGTAAATGTTGTCCAAACCACTTAACCATAAAAAAGAAGGATGTCGGTAGTATCATCAGTATACAGTACCTTTGTGGTCGGTATAGTACCTGGTGACACAGAAAGAACGGAACCCACATATTTCAATATAACTTTATTATAAACCGAAATATACCTACCAAGTTTTGTAGAGGCAACACATGGTTTAATGCATGGCATGCCTATAAAAAAACTGGAATGTTTGATAAAAAAAAAAGGTATACATAAAAAAACGTAAACATCAGCTAAAAATTGACAAGTCAAAACGTGAGGCATATTATATGAGTCCATGTTTCACAATCGTTGAGTTTCTGTTTGGTGGGTACGCCATGGTCTCAATTTTTTCTCATACCTCAGTATGCGCCTAACACTTTCTGGCAATCCATCAACGTGTATATAGGCTATATAATACTTTGAAATCAGTGGTCCCAAGATATCATCATCTGAACCCGGAGCAGACCTGTTTCAGTGCTGTGCATGCAATGGACAATATGCACACTGCAACAGCTAACACCATCATTATCATTAGTTTTAATAATAATAATAATACTTTATTTAATCCTTTCGGAAATGTTTGTATAGACGAGATTCTGAAAAATAGAAAATACATTATCTAATACAAATTACAAATCAGAAAAATATTACATGTGTCACACAACATACCAAAATCGGCAACAACATACACATATTTATAAACATTATTATATAAATACATATTAAAAAGAAATTATGCAAAAATATAAAAAGTCTGTTAACAAATAAAATAATATTCTTTAAAAGTATATGGTGTGGAGATATATGATTATGCAAGTATAATACCACAGTAAAATTTGATTAATATGAAAATGTATATCGTAAATTGTGTGCATATGTGTATATCATATTTTTTAAAAGTATATGGTGTGTAGATTTATACATGTAATTATACAAGTATAATACCACAGTAGAATTTGATTGATAGGTATGAAAATGTAGATCGTAAATTGTGTGCATATATATAAGTATATTATATTGATTTACATATCAGTGCCTATTAAAATTATGCTTGGTTTGCATGCTACATGTAAAAAGAGAAGAGAACAAAAGAAGCTATTACTATTATTCACCAGCTCCCACAAGGTAGGTATGTTTTTGAAAAAATGCCATACCACATGTTAACAAAATAATGAGGGCTGCTAATAATCCGAATAAAAGGAATGAAAAAAAAAGAAAGGAAAATGGTACAGCTTCAAGGGTAAAACAATAAACAAACAACAAATACTAGGAACATTTGGTTTTTGTTCATTGTTTGACCCTTGAAGCTATAACTATAAAAATGATCATTTTGTTTGCGTTACGGTACCACAAGTTGAACAATAACCTAACTTTGATAAATAATCATGTGTGTCTGTAGGATAGAACTAACAGCAGTAAATGCAGTAACACATGTTGAACAATTTTCTAACCTTGATGAATCCTCTTGTGTGGATTTAGGTTAGAACTACAGTGCAACTTCTGGATAACGATACCCCTGAATAACGACAACCCCTGGATAGCGACATCAACCTCTGGTCCTGATTTTTTTGCTATATATTATTGGTATTGGTAATAAAAACCCCAAAATAGCGACATACATTTTTAAAAAATGCTGTTTAACGACCTCGATATAGCGATAATCGGCAGTTGACACCGACATTTGATACAAAAAATCTAGCGAAATAGGTAACCTCGTTTCTGACCAGCATTATCTCGTACTCTTAGCCAATAAAAACGCTTATTTTCCGACCAATGAGATGTCCTACTCGAGTCTACTCATAGCCAACGACGTCGCTTTGTTACGGACCAATGAGAACACGTCTTTGTCAACAGGAAAAATACACATTCTAACGTGGTTGGTCCGCTCATCGCATCGTTAACTTGACGGGTCTCACCACGCCCCCTTTTTTCGCTATCTTGAAAACCCCGGAATAATGACACCCCTGGATATCAACATAATTTTCCGGTCCCAGGTGATGTCGTTATCCGGGAGTTGCACTGTATTAATAAATTCCTTACATGTTTGACGTTTGTGTGGTTTTACTCCTGTTCTGCATGAATCCTCATGTGTTTCTGTCGGCTATAACTATCAATAAATGCCATACCACATGTTGAACATTTCAATGGCTTTTCTCCTGTATGAATCCTCATGTGTCTACACAGGCTAGAACTTTTAGTAAAGGTGTCACCACATTTTGAACATTTTATTGTTTTTTCTCCCGTATGAATCCTCATGTGTGTCAGTAGGTTAGAACAACGAGTATATGGTATACCACACGTTGAACATTTGAATGGTCTTTCTCCTGCATGAATCCTTATGTGTGACTGTAGGACCGATTTACGAGTAAATGCTATACCACATATTGAACATTTGAATGGTTTTTCTCCGGTATGAATCACTATGTGTCTCTGTAGGCTAGAATTATCAAGAAATGTCTTACCACATGTTAAACACTTTAATAGATTTTCTCCAGTATGAATCCTCATGTGCGACCGTAGGTTAGAACTATCGTTAAATGCCTGACCACATATTGAACATTTTAATTTTTCCCCCGTATGAATCCTCATGTGTCTCTGTAGGTTTGAGCTGCAAGAAAATGCATTCCCACATGTATCACATTGATGGCAATTTTCCACTGTGTGTTCCCCAGTCTGCACCTGCAAATCAGAATTTGTTTGACTTATTGAAGATTTGCTCAGCGTCGCAACAAATTTTTCTGTTGAATCTTTTTCAAATGCTTCACAAGGTCGTTCCACACCCTGATCATTGTGATGACTTGAAATGTGGTTCCGTAAACACAAGTTGTTGGAGAATGTCATGGTACACCAATGACATCTGTAGACACCTGAAAGGGAAAAAAAACAAAACATTTAATGGGTTGCTTCATTAGTGTAGCTACTATATTAGATGGTTTAGATAAGGTGCTACGGTCTTGCCCTGCTAATGCCCATTTTGACATTTTATTTTTTCAAAGGCCACCACTGACACCATGTGACATGATTTGAGCATTATACATGTGTCTCAGCACAGCGCTTGCCTTAAAATCTTGATCCATAGATTTTCCAGCTCTGTATCAGGCCATGTGTACTTGTGGGGCACAGACTTGCACTTAACCTGGTTACATTTGTATCCTCGGCCAGACAGAGCTTGTCCCTACACTATTTAATTGCGGTACGAAAGGGAACATATAACAAACATGTATCTCAAAGAGAGCATTGTAATGAGAGACGCAGAAAACTCCCAAGCTCTGGTATAATTTCACCGAAACAACCCTTCTTTGACAAAATGACATCACAGGCTAGAAATCTGGGAAAGGCCCCCACCTGCCAATGATATAGTTTCTGGGAAACATAATCTAATCAGGTTCTTCAAATAACGCCAGCCAGAGATCATAAAATTGAATCATATTAATAATAATAATAATAAATGGCATTTATATAGCGCTTATCCACGATCATCACCATGCTCTAAGCGCTTTACA